>JASAMW010006886.1:0-15787 GCA_030247985.1 Epsilonema sp. ZAB3_2
CACGTAGACCTACCCAACGACTCAGCCTTATAACTTCCGTACTACAGTAGATATCAAGCTGAAATTTTGTCCCCAGAAACCCAAGAATATACCATACTATGTGGCAAAATTTGAACCAAATAGGCCTACAGCGAACGAAATTACAGGCTTAGCATTTTGGACCATGTTTTTATCATTTTCCACACTGAGCATGGTTTTGAACTTGAAAACCTTCTGCTCAGCATGGTCAAACAGCTCATCCAACGAGGTAATATGGCGAAACAACAATGGCTGAACATGACCACAGTCCAGAAACACAAAGGATTCAAAAATACAGGCGATTTACCACCCATAACAGCCTTCAAGGGTCTGTCGAGGTCAATAGTGGCACCACTGATTTCAAAATGTTGAAAAAATAAGCGCCAAGTTGGCAAGCTCGTAATTTCATCCCCTACTTGACCTACCTGGCTCAAATTTTGCCACAAAGTACTATGGTATATTCTTGGGTTTCTGGGGACAAAATTTGGCTTGATATCTCCTGTAATACGGAAGTTATAAGGCTGAGTCGTTAGGTAGGTCTCGTCAGACACCCTTTAGGTATCGATGAGATTACCTGCCTTTTTCAGTAGTACTTGGATTACGGTCCGTTTGCGTCGTTTGCGCCTCAGTACGACTCCACTTGGGCCACGCTAAGCAAACAGGAGTCGGACCTGCTTCTGCGCACGTACGGAGACAAGGAGTGTGCGCAGTACGCTTGGAGCTTAGACTCCTACGCCAAGCAGGCGGGCCAATACGTATCGAGAATGGTGGACAATGTATTGGACGCCATCACCGACGGAGACCACAGCAAGGCACAGGCCGCCTTCGTAAGAATGTCTCTTTCTCTACTTGCATCCGTCCAGGCCAGAACACAAAAATATCACATATGCCCCGGGCCCAGTCCTTAGTAATAATTAGGTGAGGTAGGTATGTAGGTTATAAAGAAAATACCTATTAGATTTTGCTATTGTATGGTATGCATTTGATTGCGTTTTGTTTCTGCAGCCGGTGTGGATTGGCGCGTGGCAGCTGACCCCTCAGCCTACGCCGGAAGTTGGCTGGCGTTGGTGGACGGTAGATGGAAGCACGTCGGAGTTTAAACTGTACGAGAATCTGACTATGTGGTCCATTGGCGAACCAAACGATGGAGGCACCTCGGAGGATGACACCGAGAACTTTGTCAAAATGCATGGAAGCGGACTCTCGGATGAAGGCGTAGTCCCAGCAGGGCCTTCTTTGTGTCAATACAGTAAGTAGTCCGTCGACGTTTGCCATCTGAGGCCGGCTCTGGAAATGGAATGAAACTGGAAGGTTTGTCTCCTTGTTTGCATTGCAGATGGCCCATTCGGCTTGTTCAGAAAATTTGCTGCAGGCGTCGAGGTCACGTTTCCTGTTGGCATATCCACCACTGCTGAATCGTACGTGGTGGAGCGTAGCTTACCTAATGAAATTGGCGTAGTCAAGACCGTTCAGGCTCAGGGGGAAACACCCCGTTGGTAATCGCATACATAACATAGGTTACAACCGGCATCTTTCGTCTTTTTTTCAGGCGTTCGACATGCGCTCTTTTGTGCACAGAGCAGCCTGCTTGTGAAGCGTTCAGCTTCATCTCAACCACTGGCGTTTGCAAACTGCATCAAGTTCCACTTATCCATGCAAATGTTGCAGCCATCGTCAACCAAGATGCCGAATTGTGGCAGCTGCTGCCATAAAATTGTGAAAAATGATGAAAAAGTTTTATAGGCCTACCTGCATTTTATTATTAAACCCCCTTCGTATTCCCAGGCGTCCGCCTGTCCGTAGCCACCCGGCAAACCCCGTCCGTAGACGGTTTTTGTTTTTCCACCCCGTCTACGGACGGGGTTTGCCGTGTGGCTACGGACAGGCGGACGCCTGAGATTACGAAGGGGGTTAAACCACAACAATAACAAACAACGCGGCTGCACATGCATTTAATGTGCGGGGGAATGGCAAGACTAAAATTTTAGATAAAAGATCAGATCCTGAGCAATATAGAGCAAAACATATTTGTATGGAGCAAAACATATTGAACATAGTAATATGGAGCAAAACATATTGTAGTAGCCCACGTACAGTACAGTAGACCTTGCTTCGCTACAACGAACGTACGTATGAAGGTGCAGACGATTTGATGAATGAAGCCATTTTTGTGAGCAAAAAACCGCCAGAGCGTCGGTCGAACCACAGGGATTTATTCTTGTGCAGTGCTCATATCAATGATCAATCCTCAAGCTAATGTAGCTACATACAGTGCGTAGTACGTACATAGCCAATTGCGATTTGAGCTTTTCTCGTTCTCTGCTATGATTACAATTTCATCAAGGAAAACGGCCCTCTGACGGGAAGTGCAAAGCTGCTCAAGTCTCTATAATTTCGCACCCATTCGCTGCGAATAAGAACGCCACGAGGTAGTTCTTATACGAGTAATTATCTTTGTAAAAGGTAAGGTGTGCTTGTGCGAACAGCGGCGAGATTCGCAGTCGGTCAGACAAGACAAGAAGCGCCTATTGTCATCCTGCAGCTTGCAGTACATAGTAATTTTGCCATCAAACCCGTCTCCTCAGTTGCCGCACAAAATTGCTTCATGTCCAAAATGCCGACAGCTTCTGTGAGCATGTTGTTTCATCTCTTTGCTTGTCTGGTCGCAATGCTGCTTGTCATACAGGCACAGGAAACAGGGAGAAGCCAAAGTGAGCAAATGTCTAGAGGCTATCGTACCCCACTCAAGTGCATTCGTGCATTGCCCCACACCCAACCGTTTACCTGTGTGTTGTACATATGTTTTCTGTTGTACCTACATAGTATACATACACGTATGCATATGTGCTGCCCATTCCAGGACGACTAAAGTCGGAATTAATTGGGAAGCGACATAGCGCCGGTCAATTCCAATTGCAAGGCCGTGGGTCGGATTCGGATGTGTACAGAACGCGCTTTGGTAAGCGCTTCTACCCGATGCTGGATGTGGATGACAGTGGGGAAGTGGTGGTTCATTGGTTCGCGCCTCTCAACAACGCGCGAGCTTATCTGGGCTCTGGCCCGGTGGAGGAAAAGCGCAGAGCTCCTGAACTGTTCGGCAAGCGGCGGGTGTCCGAGTTGTTCGGCAAAAGGCGGGAGCTGTTCGGCAAGCGCAGAATCCGTCCCGAGCTATTCGGCAAACGAAGAATGAAGCCGGAACTATTCGGCCGCTAAGGGTGGATAAAGAACATAGGAAGGTGGATATGTTAGATATCAAAGGGTACATACATACTGCAGTTGGCTGCTATCCATGCGCTCGCACTAAAATTTTTGCAATCCTGACAGCTATTTCCCAGTTACCACTATGCTTTTGTTGAGTGTGAAAATTCCACATGAGCTCATTAGAGCAATGGGCCCCTGGCAGTAAATGGACAGTATAATGCTTGACGGCACGCTTGACAGTTACGTAATATATTATGTACCTGGTTGATTTGGTTGGCCTTGGCATTGTTGTAAAACTACTAATGCAGTGTTTGTCAAGCCAGAAAACTGGAGCGCGGTGACTCCGTCGCTGCATGCGGACCTTTGGGTAGGCGTTTGAAGTTCGGTAAGATAGCAGATTGGAGGCCGAGGGTCTTAGCCAAGTCCTGCATCGCCGCCTCCTCCTCCTGGACCGCCTTAGCACCCGTCTCCATCGACTCCGGTAGTCCACGCACAATGACAGAAGTGCGGAGCTCCTCCGCTCTTCTATCCGCCTCCCACGCCGCGTGCTGCACAGCGTAATGGGAGAACCGAGCGGCGGGGCGGCCAGATGAAGGAACCGTGGGGGCCAGAGGGCCCGTTTGCACAAAACTTTAGCCGGCCGGTTAGGGTTAACTGGCCAGTTGGCGCGAAAATGGAAATTTTGAATTGCTCAAAGAAAGCCAGTCAAATCCAAGCCGGCCGGTTATTTCAACCGCCCGGTTAACCGCCCGGTTAGCAGGCCGGTCAAAATTGGTTTGCACGAAGAAAGTAACCAGCCGTTTAACCGGCCGGCTGTAACCTACCTCGGTAGGTAGATTAGGCAGTGGGTTTACCAACAAATACGCACTGAATGCAGTATGTCGGAGTTGCTATAAACGTTATAGGAAAGATTATGACTTTTCTGAGCAACCGCAGCTTACTTTCTCACAGGAAAGGCTAGATAATGGCATAACAAGGGAAAAAACAAAACTTGCAGAAATCTTGTGCAAATCGCTCTGCATCATGGTAATAAAAGTTTGTGGTGATAAGGGAGCGTGTACAAATTACGTCAGGTGGTTTTCAGCCGAAATGGATGGGTACCCCCCCCTCCCCCCCCCGACCGTCAGAATAGCGTCAGAATTGGCCCAAAGGCCGTCCCCCCCCCCCCCCCCCCCCCACCGTCAGCGTCAGAGGTGGTGACACCAGTAGTAATAGTACTTGCGTATACGTATGTATGAATGACGAATGCATGCATAATACATGCATGTATGGTATAATATGCAGCATGTTGTGTATGTATGTACTTACTAAGTAATGTAGTAGTATGTATGTACAGTAATAGATATGTACTGTAATGTACAGTGTGTGTATGTACGTACGTAATGCCCGTCAGCGTCAGAATATTGATCTGAGCGCCGACCCCCCCCCCCCCCCCCCCCCCCCCCCCCACCGTCACTGACGTCAGAGGCTGGGCCCAGGGGGAGGGGGGGGGGTCCCCCCCTCCCCTACCACCTGACGTAATTTGTACACGCTCCCTAATTGGCGAAAACAGCTTGTATTTTGCTCCTTTTTTGCGTAATGCTTCTGATAAATTCTGTCGCTATGCTTACAACACGCAACTGCCCGGTTAACCGGCCGGTTACGTAACTGGCCAGTCAAATTTTTTGAGCAAGCACAAATAACTGGCTAGTTAGTAGTTATAAGGTCGGCCGGTTTAGCCATAACTGGCCAGTTATATGCATGAGTTTTGTGCAAACGGGCCCAGGACGGAAAGGGCCGGCAGCTGCAGTAGGCCTCGGCAGGACCGCGAGCAGCAGGAGGCCTCGGCGCGGGAGGGAAAGGGCGGCGACCAGTGGTGGCTTGTCGCTGACGCGCTTCATCTGCTTTCCCACCACAACACTCCAGTCGCCACCCACATCCTCGCTCACCACAAGCTCGCCTTCCTCCTTCTCTTCTTTCTCTTTGTCCTCCCGCAATCTTCTGAGCTACCCCAAGAGTTCTTTGAATTCTCCCGAAAGTTTGGTCATGTCCTCCTGCAGTCTGGACACGGTGGGGTCTTCTTCTTTCAGCCTACCAGCAGACGGGGTGGAGAAAGAAGATTCGTCCGCCTCACTCTTCAAGCGCGCAGAGCATTGGGAACAGAGGAAGCTGAATTTGGCGGAAGAGGAAAGAAACGCTGACGTCACTGCATATACAGGGTGTCCCGAAATAAACCGGCCACCTTTCCGGGCATGTAACTCTGGAACGACACTTGAGATTTTCACGCGGTTTTTTTATCTTGTAGCCAAGGCTTTAACTGAGATCTGTACAAAATTTTAGCTTCGTACGCCCAGTGGAAGGTGCTCTAACACCTTCTTTCTCCGGCGGTCAAAAACGAGGGTTTTTCTAACTGGTAGTGCCGATTTAGTGGTCTATTGTGCATGGGTCAAAGACATAATTAGTCTCGTAATGAAAAAGAAGTCCCAAAATGCTAGGAAATGTGAATCTCACGCAGTAACCCCAATTCCACCATAGCAAACGCATGGAGCAGGGTATCTTGAAAAATTAAGGCCGAATTTTTCTCCATACTGAAGAAAAACGTCGATTTTGAACTTCGAGATTCAAACCGTCGTAATTTCCGAAGTAATATGTGGACCAAATAGCTGTAATTTTGTACAGATCTCAGTTGAAGCCTTGACTACAAAATAAAAAAAAACCGCATGAAAATCTCAAGTGTCGTTCCAGAGTTACATGCCCGGAAAGGTGGCCGGTTTATTTCGGGACACTGTAGATTGTTCTCCTGCTTCTTTGCTGTTTCCGTTTTGCTGCTTCTGGTAGAAGTTCCGACCTGAATTGCTTCCTTGAGGGCCGGAAAAGCACAAGAAACGCACGCCTTGCTATCCGCGCAGGTACTGCACTGCATCTGATGAGTGAAGTTTGAGGCATTTTTGAACAGATTTCAGAGCAGTTATGGTTGGTACAGTTAGCCACGGTTTGGGTGGGGTCTTCTTAACAGCCGACTGCGTTGCAGCTGCCATTTTGGGAGGCAGCAGCTGGGGATAGTAGGTTTTTCCCTTCGCACAGTCCTTATCTTCCTTCACTGTATTTCTAACTACACTTTTTCTTCCTTCGACTTTTTTTTTCTTCCTTCGACTTTCTCGATTTTCTCCCCTTCGACTCCTCACTATATTTAATGTGCGTTGCCATTAAACCTGTATAATGACAAGATACTGGAGGAGTAAGTTTTTTTATTTTTTGCCAACACAGCATAACATACACACAGTATGCAAGATCAAACGCGCCATGCAACACAACTATCACACATGTCAACAAAAAAACACAAGTACATGTAACATAATACACATTCATATTCATACCAAGGAGTGGGTGGGTGGGTCAAAAAATTCAAACCAATCTCCTCAAGCGATCCGTATCCACAAGATAGGCGAGCGTCCAGGAAAATTCACGCACGCCTTTTTCACGTTTTTCACGTACATACAGTAGTCACGCAAAACCATTTCACCTCTCTAGTCACCACACGTACATACATGCATGCGCCCGCCTCAGCATCTATGCTCACTATACTGGCTTAATGTGCGTTGCCATTAAACCTGTATAATGACAAGATACTGGAGGAGTAAGTTTTTTTATTTTTTGCCAACACAGCATAACATACACACAGTATGCAAGATCAAACGCGCCCAACCTACCATGTCTTGACCTACCCCACTCGCTGCCACTGCTTCAAGCTGTAGTCCCACCGGAGATGGTCACAGCCTGGGCGTTGTAGGATGGTGATGCCACAGTTGCTAGTCTTCCTGCCAACTCCGCCATGTGGGGCTGAGGGGGCGCTTCGTACAGCAGGTAGGTGTCGGACGTCCATCTCCCCAGCTTCTTTATCTCGTCCGCTGTCAGGCCTGCCATCATTGCGGAGGTTGCTCCACCTCTCCGCAGGGAATGCCCCGAGAAGCCCTGGGCGTCGAATCCTAGCATCTGCATCCACTGCTTCAGCTGCTGGACCACAGCCTTTCGGGTGAGCACCTGGCCATTGTTGCTGAGGAACAGCGGGCCCTCCGCTGATGCACCCCTTTGGCGTTGCGCGCACGCCACTTGCTTGAGCAAGCACATGGGGCAGGGGGCCGATGTTCCGCATACACACTTCAGCGTAACTGTCGGGCATATTTGGCCGCCTGATCGGTTTTGGTCACCTTCAGGCGCAACCCCGCTATTCCCTCCCCGAACGACACGTCCTTGAGTGTTGGGTGCCGGCGTGGCTCGAACGCTTTCTCTGCCTTGGGTACAAGTTCGCCCAGTCGTAGCAACCCATACACTCCGACCACGACTACTGCCCAAACCGCCATCTCGCTGAGACGCCCCAGAATCCCTCCCCGCTCGAGTTGTGCTAGTATCTGCGTTGTGATGGGCAACTTCCTTTGGATGCCAACCACGGTGGTACGATCGAAACCTTTGAGAGCTGCGGTTAGAGTACGTGACTCTACTGTGGTCAGTTCGACCATTGCGACCTTTCGAACGCCAGAAATGTATGTTGCTGCGGTTTGTGCTGCCAGTTTTTGTTGGAACAGAGTCGCCAGGAAGAGAAGCAGATTTTGGAGGAACTCCTTGGATGTTGGGGGCTTGGGTTGTCGCTGCAGTTCCCACATCAGCTTCTCGTACCGGAGCCAGGCTGAACGGTAGGTGTTCTTGGTTGTTTCTGCCAGAGAATTGAACACCAGCATCTCCGCGATTGAGTTGAGATGGTCTTGATGTGAGCTCACTGAAAAACACTGACTCGAACACTGCCGGAACAGGGGTGGGGGTGGGGGAGGCAGCAGGGGCAAGTGAAAAGAAACGGTCCCACTGAGCCCGGCTGATGGCATCTGCCACTTCGTTGCAGACGCCATCAATGTGGATAGCGGCCACATGACAGTCAAAGGTTGCACAGAGGAAGAAAAGTAGTCGCATAAGTGCTGCCATTGCAGGCGACCTCGAACGATATGAGCCCAGCACATTCACTGCTGTCATGGAATCCACATGAAACTTGATCTTCTTCCCTTTCCACTTGCTTCCCCATGTCGCCACAGCCAATACCACAGCGAACAGCTCTTTGAAGGGGATTGACTGCTTGTAGAACCAGCCTTCGAAAGGGGCATACAGCCAGTCGCCTTCGTAAAAAGCTCCACAGCCAGTAGTTGATGCATCTGTGAACAAGCACAGCTCAGCATCCAGGACCCAGTTCCTCTCAGGAATGATTGAAGTCCCATTCCACTGGGGCAGGAACAGCCTCCACCACCGAATATCCTCCTGGAATCCTGCATCCAGACTGACGACAGAGTCATAGTCTGACCGATCTTTGGTCAAATCGATCATCCTGCGCAGGAAGGCTCGACCAGGCTGGCAAACCAGACAGATGAAGTGAAGCTTGCCCAGGACTGAACAGATCTCCCGAATTGTTGCGGTGCCCCGCTTTGCCCATTGCTCCAGCAACTCCAGTGTCTCTGCAAGGCGTTTTGCATCAATTCGGAGCTGTTGTGCCACGGAATCGATCTCGATACCCAACAGCGTAAGACAGGTAGCAGGACCCTCCTGCTTTTCATCCTGCAGACGAAATCCTAGCTCAGCCGCTGTTCGCTTGGCTATGCCCAGAGCTTCTTCACAACCTGCGCTGCTCTGACTGACCAAGAAGAAATCGTCCAGATAGTTGTACATGTACTTTACACCGCGCGCCTTGCATATGTCCCGAAAAATGTTGGAAAAAGCTTGAAAAATCGAACACGAACTACGCAAGCCGAACGGAAGTGTCGCATCAAAGTAATACTCTCTACCGAGTGGCACATCGATATGTAGGCCCAGAAGGTGCCACTGGTCCGGACGGACCACGATGTGCTTGTACGCATCACGAAAGTCGATTTTTGCCATGTACGCACCTTTGCCGCAAGCACGCACCATATCCACTGCAGCATCGAACTTCTTGTACTCCACTGAGGCGGCTTCATCTGGTATGAGCTCGTTGACTGCTCCACCTGTTGGAGCAGACAGGTTATGAATAACCCGAACTCTTGCCGGAAGCCCAGGTGCTGCTGGCTTCTTTGGAATGACAGCTAAAGGAGAGCAGACAAAGTCCTGCAAGGGTGGCTGACTGAAAGGGCCCAGCTTGGATCCAGCAGCAACATCCGCCTTCACCACATCCTGCAACTGAATCGAATCTTTCCTTGCTGAAATTGCATTGGAACACCTCGATGGAACTGTCCTTGGAGCTGCTACACCTGTACCGATATCAGCACCGTTGCGAATTGACTGCAGTATGAACTTTGCTGCACTTTCATCTGGCCACTCTTCCAATGCTGCTTCAAATGCTGCCAAGTTCAGTGGGTGAGTCACTGCGAGAGTGGTTCCATCCATTGCCAGTCGCTGAAACACTGGATGGTGTGTGCCTGTAATGTGAGAGCAGAGTGAAGTGTGCACGGTTGAAGAAGGGGGGTGAGAAGCAGCCGGAACTATATTTTGTTGTGCAATTGGATCAAACTGACCCCTTGGTGCTGCCGCACCTGTTGCACCCAGCTGCTTCTGTGCAAGGGAGACATTACTATTGGCTAACTCACTGCCCCCCCCTTGCTGGGGCCTGCTGAAAAGGGCTTGGCTGTAGCTGGGGGCAGAGGGCACATGCGCACCAAGTGCCCAGACTGGTCACATCGGAAGCACTTTCTCTCGCCTCTTGAGGTTCCTGAACTGCTATTGCGCTGCTCCCGATTGTGCTGTTGCTGGCGATGATCCACTTGCTGATGTTTGGCATGTGTCGCATGATGAACCAACAGGGGGGACACTCGAGAGTAATGGAAATCGCCAGCACGAATTCTCTCAGCCCTGTGCTGAAGGAACAAGAGATGCAGGGCTGGCACTTGCACACCAGCATCATAGTGCAGCATTCGCACCATCTCCAGGAAGTCATCTGCCTCTTCCCGCTGCAACTTCTTCCCCTCATGCAAGATGGTGAAGTAATTCTCCAGAGCTGCCAACAACAAGCGGAAGTTTCGCCCAAACTCTTGACCTCCCTCCTGCCGCAGCTCCACATCACCTGACTGGAAGAGCCGCACAGAGGGTTTCACACCCGGACGCATTGGGATGAGCTGCTCCAGCTTGAAATCTGGGTCGTGAGCCAGCACCTGCTTCACCAACGAGATCTTCTGAGCTGCTGGGTTTTTGATCACAGAAAGATGGGCCATAACCTCTTTGGCCAGTTTATCAGGCACACTTGCTGTCACGCTCACTGACTCACCTGCGGCTGCCTCCCCCCTAATCAAGTTTGTAGTACCTGAATTCCCTGTAGTGGTGCTCAAGGTGCCAGTGGTGGTGGGTCTTCTTCCCTGCTCCATGGCTCCAAACTTCGCCTCCAGCACCTTCACCCTAGATCCCAGAGCATCCACATTATCACCCATGGAACCCACCTTGGCATCCACCACATCAATGGAACCCTTGACCACTTGAAACTCCTGCTGCACACCAACAAGCTCTTCTGACGTCTTCACCTTGAGGGACCGGAGCTCAGAGCTGGTCTGCAGATGGTGGGCTGTCATCTCCTCCTGGTTCTTCTTCATTTGCTCATGGATCGTCTGCAGCTGGGTCAGAATAAGCTGGGTATCCGATGTCGAGTTTGGTGCAGGCGACTGAGAAACGCTTTGTGCCAGGGGCTGGGTAGCCCCAGCTGGTGCAGAAGCACCTTTGGCACCCGCAGAACGCAACGGAGTAGAAACAGCAGGGGACGGAAGGTGAGCAGATGACTGAGTCGAAAACGCGCTATCGTACATTTTCTTCGCAGACACTTTATCCGCGCAAACGGGGTGTAATAAACGGTCGCCAGCCAAAAAAGGGGACAAAAGAAACTCTTCTTCAGACCCTTCACCCGATGATTTCGCAAGAAAAACGAGAGAACGCGCATATGACAGGGGGTTCTCAGGGTCCAACGAAAACGCAAAACGCGGCGAGGGAATCGTGGACTCTATCTGGGCGCGCGACGCATCCTGAGGCAGCCCGAAAAAATCTTTCAATCGCTGCGAAACGCCAACTTTGTCCCAAAACACGGAAAGGAAAGTATTAGGCCTAGTAGACACGCTAACTGGCTGTCCGTTCCGCAGCTTCAGCTTCAAAGCAGCGGCGAGTGCAGGGTAATCAGCCGGCGAAGGACTGCGGGACAAACCAGCAGTCGAAACAGCTTCTCCGGCATCTGTGATAGCTGACAGCAGCACCCAGCGCTGCTTGTCCATGTCGTCCTCCATAGAGACGATGAACGAAGTGTTTGCTAACATTGTCCTTGACATTTGCCGCGGAAAGCCTCCGGAATCGCTGAAGGATGACAGGAAACAGATTGGCAATAATTTGATCAGACGAACTCTTCAATTTCCATTCAATTTTCAAAAAATTCAAACCAATTTCCTCAAGCGATCCGTATCCACAAGATAGGCGAGCGTCCAGGAAAATTCACGCACGCCTTTTTCACGTTTTTCACGTACATACAGTAGTCACGCAAAACCATTTCACCTCTCTAGTCACCACACGTACATACATGCATGCGCCCGCCTCAGCATCTATGCTCACTATACTGGAAAAGAAAGAAAAAACCCACCAAACGCGCCAATAATCCACGCGCCACACTACTAATTGGGGTCAGTCTGGTTGTTCTGAACATCAGTAGACAACAGCAGACAGGACAATTACTCACCCTTAGCTTGTTGGTCTTGCGTGTTGAAGATAAAAGCGGACGAGCATGGTCCGATGACAGCTCACGCCTCACTGGCAGTAGGTGTTTGATTCCAGTGGGGTTATCATTGCGAGATTATTTTAACCGTAGGCCCATAAGTAAAGATCAGTTGGGGTTGCATTTGGCTGAGGATATATATTTCATTGCATTTTAGGCTAAGGCTTAGGCTTAGGCTTAGGTATTGGATGCAGAGGGGTAGGCCTCAGCCTAAGCCTAAGCCTCAGCCTAAGCCTAAGTCTGTTCATTCACCTGTGCAAAATAGATTTGCTGCTCGTCTGTATGGTCCGCAGATGGCCTGCTGGACTTCAGATGGACTATGGATAGCCTGCAGACAGTTTGCTGGACTGTGGACAGACTGCAACAGCCTTTGGATGGACTTGGTAAATACTGAGGACTTTGGTAAAAATACAAAATACTCATGCAGCCAGACTGCTAATGATGCGTCAGCCTTTGTGCTTCAACACGCAACACCAACAAGCTCGGGGTGAGTAATTTTTGCTGTCTGTTTTTGTCAACTGATGTTCAGTCACCCAGACTGACCCTGCATAGTAGTTGGCGCGTGGTGGCGCGTGGGCGTGGCGCGTTGATTATTTATTACCCCGACTCAAGCGCTTGTGTTTGAGAGTGCTTCATCAGCTTCAGCCGTCTATCCAGCTCCTGCCAGCTCTACAGTACGTTGTATTTGCTGCCCCTTCTTTCTATACTATCGTGTGTATGTACATCGTCTACTATCATCATTATATTTATTTGTATTAGCGGAAGGTAAACTTTTATCTGCCATCGTCAGCCGACATACCGTATTTTTGAGTGTATATCCCCCTATTGTATATCCCCCCTGGTGTATAACCCCCCCATTGGCAAAACATAAATTTTGTTCTTTGTATATCCCCCTGGTGTATAACCCCCCATGTACTGTAAGGTACCTGACCTACCTAAGTATGTAGCTGGTCCTATGCTAGCTATAGCTACTCCTACACCAAGCTACTATGCCTAAAGCTTAGCTGAGCATGTTTTGTACTGGAATAACCCTGTTATAACCGCGATTATGCCCTGAAACACATACTTTTGACCTCAAAAACATGCCTCTACACACCTCTCATACTATTTATTTTTTTGCTAGGTACACTACGTTGTAGAGTGCTTCTTTGGAAATGTACCTTGGACACCTTTTTTATGGTCCAGCAGCCGTTTTCCAAACATATTGCGCCTTCCGCATTACGTTGCTGACCAGTTCAAAATTTAACCCCTCCTGTATGCTGAGATATAGCTGCTGGTAGGCCCAAATTGCCCCTCACGTGCCCGCCACTTTTTTCAAAAGTTCTTACCATCATTCTACTCCACTTTCTTCACAGATTTCGATTTGGGGCATGCCCCTCCGATATTTTGATGAATACACCATGATATAGCCCAAAAAGGGGTAATTTTGGCTAATTTGATCATTTTCGTCAATTTTGGTGGTGTATTTATCAAAATATCGAAGGGGCATGCCACAAACCGAAATCAGCGAAAAAAATGGAGTAGAATGATGTTAAGAACTTTTGAAAAAAGTGGCGGGCACGTGAGGGGCAAATTGGGCCTACCAACAGCCATATCTCAGCATACAGGAGGGGTTAAATTTTGAACTGGTCAGCAACGTAATGCGGAAGGCGCAGTATGTTTGGAAAATGGCTGCTGGACCATAAAATAGGTGTCCAAGGTACATTTCCAAAGAAGCACTCTACAACGTAGTGTACCTAGCAAAAAAATAAATAGTAAACATAAATTTTGTCCTATGCATATCCCTACCCATTGTATATCCCCCCTAGTGTATAACCCCCATTGGACCTCTCAATTTTTGTATACCCCATGGGCTTATACACCCAAAAATACGGTACTGCACTACACTCCACAACGTCATTGTCAGTTGTGTTGGTTGACTCGCCATTAGCTGCTTGTTCCACTGACTAGGGACTGTTGGTGGATGGTGACTTGCTGCTGCACTCCGGGTTGCCCAAGTCTCGCCGAACGAGGTTGGTCAAAGGATGCGCCTGAGCTGCTTGGGGACGACCAAGTGTGGTTCGAGTCCAGTGGTGAGTCCAACGCCACCTGATCCACATAGTCCACAAGGAACTGTCCAAGGATTGGGTCACTGTTGTTGAGAGATTCAACTGGCCTCCAGTTCGAGTTGGGCCCTCTGTAGCACGTTGCTGCAGGAACTGTCAGGCTCACCTGCCACGTTGCTTCAAGCTCCGTAAGGTCACCAGGCTGGTACCTTGTGCCTGGAACCTTACATATTTTTATTATTTCCTGCTACGCTGCATGGCTACCGGCGGCAAGGGCCGGGAAGTAGTGTACTGCTGAGCTACTGTACATCTTATTCTGTTCGGACAGTTATTTGACATTTTTATGCATATACTGTAAACGGGGAAATTTTCGGACGGGGGAAATTTTCGGACAATTCGGACAAAAAATTCTGTCCGAAAATATTACCGTCCGAATTTTATGTTATTTCCATGTAGGGTACCATGGGGGAAAGTCGGCCACCTAATCAGATCTCAGGAACCAGTGCCTGTAACAATGCAAGTAATATACCATAAGATAGGTCTTTTGAAGCTGAGTTTAGGGTGCCAAGTGCGACTGCATTGCTAAACTTACTTAGAGAGTTATGGCGCTTTTTATCCTGGGGGGTAAAGTCGGCCACTGGGGGTAAAGTCGGCCACCTAAGAAAAAAGTGTATTTTGAGACTCCCAGGACGAATATCAGGATGCGGTCAGTTGCAACAGAAGCAGAACAGTCCGCCAAATGCATTGGCCAGCCAAATAGCCAGTCAATTCCCTCTAACTAACAAGTGGATGGGCGTGAATGAAAGAAGTTCGCTGCCAGTACAGTGTTGGAGTTGCCTTCAGTACTGGGGGGTAAAGTCGGCCACCTATGAATCCAGTACTGGGGGGTAAAGTCGGCCACCTATAAGAATCAACTTGATTCTCAAGCATATTTTTTAGACTGTCAGGACAAATTTCGGGGTGCGCCCTGTGTCAAGAGCAGCAGAACAAGTTGCCAAACTGGATCAGCTAACTAATTGCTAAAAATCAGCTCAAACTAGGAGGAATTTCGCTGACGTTACCATGTTGCAGTTTCCTTCAGTACTGGGGGGTAAAGTCGGCCGCCCGACTTTTCCCATCCTTCAGTACAGGCGTTAGGTGGCCGAAATTACCCCACTAAGTACTGAAATTGTTTTTTGCTATATCTCCAGTACCAGTGGGGCGATTTGGCTGAAACTTCGCCTGGGGGTAGGTACCATGTCCCCTTACCTCTCCACATACAGGGTGTTCATTTATACCATACAGGGTGTTTTTGCGCACTGTCTAAAAAGTTCTGGTGGTCATTTTTGACCTCTTTTTGAAAAACGTAACCCGTGAGCTTGATGTTTCAGCGAATGGTGAACCCAATAGCTCATTTGAAAGTAGGAAAGTTCAGGGAATTTATTGATATCCTACTTGTCTCAATCGGTCGTACGTTTGCCGAGATAGAATGCCTTGAAGCTTAGGTGGCCGAAATTTCCCATGGCCGACTTTCCCCCATGGTACCCTACGTATTGCTAATTGCCCGCCTTTATCGCATTGGGTAAGCAAGTGCGGTACACCCATACAGTACTGTGCCTATTTGGTCTGTACAGTATGCTACCACTAAATACTAGCACAAGCTCGCCAATCGCTATACGTACGTACAGTCTACAGTTCGTTTGTACGTATGTACATAATACAGAAAATGTCCCTGTGTGCATGCACATTGAGGTCAGACATCTTTCCGAAAATTTCCCCGTCCGAATATCACGTCGAAAAAGCCTTCTGTCCGAAA
>JASAMW010006889.1:0-127317 GCA_030247985.1 Epsilonema sp. ZAB3_2
CACCGAGGCAAGCTTTGGGCCAAGAATGCGCGCATTTTGAGCGGCCGATTTACACCGAGGCAGGGTTTGGCTTTGGGCCAAGAATACGCACATTTTTGCGCCCGATTTACACCGAGGCAGGGTTTTCGGTTAAACTTGCGCACGTTTTTGCGCCTTTCAGTTTGTAGAACAAGCAGGTAGAAAGTGTGCGCATTTAACTTTGTCCAGTAACGGGAACTTTTACGGAAGTTTTGTACGAGCAAAATCCTTAGCTATTTTATGTGAGTGTAATGCATCGTGCACACCCTATTCAGTTACAAGTCATAGAGCACAAATGTAGCAAAATAGCTCAAAATATTGCGCTTTGTTCCCCCACTACTCATTTTATCATAAATAGCTTTTTACGAACCAATGTGGTTATAGACAGAACATTACAATTCGCCGCATCCATTTTGTTCCTGTCTTATATTTATCTACTGAATACACCGAGGCAAGCTTTGGGCCAAGAATGCGCACATTTTGAGCGGCCCATTTACACCGAGGCAGGGTTTGGCATTGGGCCAAGAATGCGCACATTTTTGCGCCCGATTTACACCGAGGCAAGGTACGCACATTTTTGCGCCCGATTTACACCGAGGCATGCCATGCGTGCCCTTTACCCTGCCTCGGTGTAAATCAAAATCATTACTAGGTATAGACAATCGTTCACTTGTCATTTTTCTTTTTGCAATGGATTTTTCATCTTTTTCTTCCAATTTTTCTTCCGACTCCTTGGAAACCCGACCGTCCTCTTCAGGACGCCCCTCCTCCCTTGAGAGTACATTGTCACCCAATTCCCTTGAGTCTACATTGTCTCCCAATTCCCTTGAGAGTACTTTTTCTAGTCTCGATAGTACCTTGCCCCCAGGCTCCCTAGAAAGTACGTTGTCCCCTGGCGCGTTTTTTGAGCAGTATGGCGGTGGTAGCATTGATGTTGAGAGTACTGATGATGATGTGGCTTTGCCTATTGAGGATTATTTTGTGCTGTCTGAGCCTATTGTTACTGAGGTGAAAAAGTTTGATTTGCAGGGTATGAAGTTTACACTTTCTTTTAAGAACAAGGACAAGTTTTTTGACACTGAGCGTATTATTACTGATGTGCTGGATATTGTGCTGAAAAAGGCGTTTGAGAATGGTGATGCTAGAGATAGAGTTGGTGTTGAGATTTTGCATCCGTCCCTTCATGTCAATAAGTTTTGTATACCATTCAGATTACAAAGTGAGTTGACTGTTGAGAGAGTTGTAGCTGTGCTTGAGCAATTGATGCAATCTGAGAAGGAGTTTGATATTGATGAGAGTCTTGTGCTGAATTTTATTAGGATAAAACCTAGGCGCGGTGGAAAGCCACGAGAGCAGAAGTGGAAGCATAAGCAATGGATGAAAAAGCATTGTGGTGGTCATGGTGGTTGTTTTATTAGTATCAATAATGAGCAGGATAATTTGTGTCTCGCGAGGGCTATTGTTGTGGCAAAGGCTAGGGTGGATGGTGTTGATAGGCAGGAGTGGGATAGGATAAGAAAGGGTGGGCGAAAGTACCAGAAGGAGATGGCGCAGCAGCTGATGAGGAGAGCTGGATTGGGTGGCTTCACTGGAGCATGTGGACAGGATGAGTTGGTGAAACTGCAGGCCTATTTGGCCCCTGAGTATCAGATTAAGGTTTTTTCTGCAAAGTGCTGTAATGCTATTGTTTTTGAGGGTGCTAAGGCAGATAAGGTTTTGCACTTGTACTTGGACTGTGATGAGGATGGTAGGGATGGCCATTATTATGTGATTACTGCACCTCATGTCATTTTCAACCGCAACCATTGGTGTGACAATTGTAATAGGGCGTTCAATACTAAGAGTGAGCATAAGTGTGTGCTGAAGTGTCCGTGTTGTAAAGCTGAGAAGGATTGTAAGATAGATTTTTGGGTGAAGTGTGGTGACTGTAGCAGGTGGTTCAAGAATATGGAGTGTTTTGATAGCCATAAAACTACTAGACAGGGTGCATGTGGTAATAAGAAGCGTAAGCTGTTGTCTGTGTGTGAGAAGGTGCGTAGATGCCTGAATTGTAATAGGGATGTGCAATGTACGAAAATGCCTAGTCATAGATGTGGTTTTGTGCAGTGCTTGAAATGTAAGGAGTGGTCGCGCGATTCTGAGCATAAGTGTTTTGTGCCTGTAATTGAGACTGATGATGGTGATGACAGTACTGTGCCTAAGGCTAAGATTTTTTTTGATTTTGAGTGCAAACAGGATAAGATTGTTGGTGAGAATGCTGTTGGAAATGTGCTAGAACATGAGCCTATTTTGTGTGTTGCTGTGAAAGTGTGTACTGTGTGTCAGGATAGTGTGAGAAAGGATGGCTATGATGAGAATAGTAGGTGTGTGCATTGTGGACAGACTTTGAGAGTTTTTGAGGGTGTGTCTTGTAAGCAGGATTTTTGTTCGTGGCTTTTTTCTGAGGAAAATCGTGACTGTGTGGCTATTGCGCATAATGCTAAGGGTTATGATGCTCAGTTTTTGTTGCATTATTTGATTGGTGAAGCTCTTGTGCCTAAGGTTATTATGAATGGCTCTCAGATTATGCTGTTGATGATTGATGGTATTAAGGTGATTTGTTCTCTGAATTTTTTGCCCATGCGTTTAGCTGATTTGCCTAAGGCTTTTGATGAGAAGGAGTTGAAGAAGGGCTTTTTTCCCTATAGATTTGCTGTTGAGGAGAATTTGAGCTATATTGGTGCTATGCCCGATGCGTGGTTTTATGATCCTGGTAATATGAAAGTGCAGTATAGAGATGCCTTTTATGTGTGGTATTCTGAGCAGCAGGGTAAGGTGTTTGATTTTCAGAAAGAGATGTTGAGCTATTGTAAATCTGATGTGGACATATTGATGAAGTGTTGTTTGAAGTTTGATGAGTTTTTTTATTCTGTGACTGGTGTGCATCCTTTCGATGTGTCTGTGACTATTGCGTCTGCTTGCATGCATGTTTTTCGGCGCAATTTTATGAAACCTATGTCTATTGGTGTTATTGGTGCTATGCAGGCTTTGCAAACTCAGAGTAGGAAGGCTATTAAGTGGTTGAAATGGATTAGTCATAAGCAGGGTGTGAGGATTGAGCATGCTAGAAATGGTGGTGAGAAGAGGATAGGGAATTTTTTCGTTGATGGCTATTGTGCAGCCACCAACACTATTTTTGAGTATCATGGTTGTGTGTTTCATGGATGTGTGTTGTGTATGCGCGATAGGAAAATGAGAGTGCCTAATTCTAGCCGTACTATGCAGGATGCGTATCAGTGTACTTTGGATAAGTGTGCCGCTTTGAAGGCCGCAGGGTATAATGTTGTTGAGATGTGGGAGCATGAGTATGAGAAATTGTTGAAGGAGGATGTTGAGATGCGAGATTTTGTGAGTAGTGTGTGCATTGTTGAGCCTTTGAATCCTAGAGATGCTTTGAGAGGTGGTAGGACGAATGCTACTGTGTTGTGGAAAAAGTGTGAGCCTGGTGAGTATTTGAGCTATATTGATGTGTGCAGTTTGTATCCGTGGGGTGTTAAGTATACTGTGTTCCCTGTTGGCCATCCTGATATTATCACTGAAAACTTTCTGCCCATCTACAGAGGCCATAACCCCTACTTTGGCCTGATCAAATGCAAAGTCAGCTGTCCTGACAAACTGTTTCACCCCGTTTTACCACTGAAAGTTAGCGGCAAGCTATACTTTCCCCTTTGTGGCTTGTGTGCGAGTGAGAACCGACAAGGGTTCTGTGACCATGCGAGAGAGGAGAGAATGATCACCGGTACTTGGGTTACCACCGAGCTTGACAAAGCTTTGGACGTTGGATATGTGGTGGAGGAGGTGTACGAGGTCTGGCATTTTGAGAAGGAGCAGTATGATGGAAAGGACGAGGAGACTGGACTCTTTACCAAGTACATCAACTGCTTCTTGAAAATGAAGTTGGAGGCCAGCGGATGGCCTTCTTCTGTGCAGACTGAGGAGGATAAGGAGAGATTTCTGCGAGAGTGTGAAGAGAGAGAGGGTATACTGCTGGACAAGGACAGTGTGAAAAAGAATGCTTCCCTGCGCTCCCTTGCGAAGCTTATGCTGAATAGCTTCTGGGGTAAATTTGGACAACGCCAAAATATGACTCACGACGATTTGGTCACTGATCCCAGTGACCTTGCGAACATTCTATTTGATGATACGAACGATGTGAAGAGCGTGCAAGTGTTGAGTGATGATGTACTCCTGGTGAGCCACTCGAAGTTTGAGGAGTTTGAGGAGGTGATGGCTCATAGCAACCCTGTTATTGCGGCATTTACTACTGCTAACTGCCGCTTGAAGCTCTATTCTGAGCTGGAGAGACTGCAAGAGAGAGTCTGCTACTTTGACACGGACTCTATAATCTATCTGACTGGACCTAACGACACTTATCACCCTGCCAAGGGCAGTTTTCTGGGTGATTGGACTGATGAACTGGAGGAGTTTGGCGAGGGAGCGCAGATGGTGGAGTTTGTTGCCGGTGGTCCTAAGCATTATGCGTTTGAAGTTCTGAAGGCGGATGGGACCACCGTGCATAAGATTAAGATCAGGGGATTCACACTGAACTATCATGCTTCTGCTAGACTGACTATGAACACTCTGAAGCGAAAGGTGCAGGATCTCATTCAGTTGAGATATCCTGCTGAGGATATGGAGGAGGAGCAGGAGCATGGTGTGACTATGATTGTGCAACCGCAAATACAGAGAATAAAGATGAAGCAGGTGATAACGAGAGACATTGCGAAGAAGTACGGGGTGACTTACGATAAGAGATGGTTGTTGGCCAACTATACTACTCTTCCCTATGGCACTGTGCAGTTGTAAAGTTTGTGGCAATAAAAATTTATTTGTGATAATTGCTTTGCATCGCACTACAACACTGTACACAAGCAGACACATCAAAATCAAACAGATTGCTTTCCATCTTGAACTTCTTTTGTACCCATTCGTCCACAATGATGTCATTCTTTTCAAAATCATTGCTGAATGGATGCAGTATTTGAGGCAGAGACTGCTGTCTCACCTTGTTTAAATACTAGATGCATTGTCACGTCTTTGTCTGTTAGTTCACTTATTTTTTCCTAGAATTATTCCAAATTTTAGTGTGTTTTTTTTCTTTTTTTTTTTTTTTTTTATTTTATTTTAATAAATTTTTTTTTAATTTTGTCAAATATTTTTATTTAAAATTTTGAATTTGATGTTTTTTTTGTTTTTATATTAAGAGTATATATTTTTTTTTTTTTATTTTTTTTTTTTCTTGTTCTATTCATGTCAACCATGAAAACTTTGGCACATATTTTGATTCCTATGGAAGAAAGCCAATGAAACCCCATCTTTTGACCTACTTGAATGCTCATTGCAATGACTGGACCTTCAGTGACAAATGCATACAATCACCCTGGACTTCAACTTGTGGCCAATATTGCATCTGGTTTCTGTTCCACAAGGTGAGACAGCAGTCTCTGCCTCAAATACTGCATCCATTCAGCAATGATTTTGAAAAGAATGACATCATTGTGGACGAATGGGTACAAAAGAAGTTCAAGATGGAAAGCAATCTGTTTGATTTTGATGTGTCTGCTTGTGTACAGTGTTGTAGTGCGATGCAAAGCAATTATCACAAATAAATTTTTATTGCCACAAACTTTACAACTGCACAGTGCCATATGGAAGGGTAGTATAGTTGGCCAATAACCATCTCTTATCGTAAGTCACCCCGTACTTCTTCGCAACCTCTCTAGTCACCACCTGTTTCATCTTTATTCTCTGTATCTGCGGTTGCACAATCATAGTCACATCATGCTCCTGCTCCTCCTCCATATCCTCAGCAGGATATCTCAACTGAATGAGATCCTGCACCTTTCGCTTCAGAGTGTTCATAGTCAGTCTAGCAGAAGCATGATAGTTCAGTGTGAACCCTCTGATCTTAATCTTATGCGCGGTGGTCCCATCAGCCTTCAGAACTGCAAAGGCATAATGCTTAGGACCACCGGCAACAAACTCCACCATCCTCGCACCCTCTCCATACTCCTCCAATTCATTAGTCCAATCACCCAGAAAACTGCCCTTGGCAGGGTGATAAGTGTCCTTAGGTCCAGTCACATAGATTATAGAGTCCGTGTCAAAGTAGCAGACTCTCTCCTGTAGTCTCTCCAGCTCAGAATAGAGCTTCAAGCGGCAGTTAGCAGTGGTAAAAGCCGCGATAACAGGATTGCTATGCGCCATCACTTCCTCAAACTCCTCAAACTTCGAGTGACTCACCAGTAGTACATCGTCACTCAACACTTGCACACTCTTCACATCATTTGTATCATTAAATAGAATGTTCGCAAGGTCACTGGGATCAGTGACCAAATCGTCGTGAGTCATATTCTGTCGTTGCCCAAATTTTCCCCAGAAGCTATTCAGCATGAGCTTCGCAAGGGATCGAAGTGAGGCGTTCTTTTTCACATTGTCTTTATCCAACTGTATACCCTCTCTCTCTTCACACTCTCTCACAAATCTCTCCTTATCCTCCTCAGACTGCACAGAAGAAGACCATCCACTGGCCTCCAACTTCATTTTCAAGAAGCAGTTGATGTACTTGGTAAAAAGGCCAGTCTCCTCATCCTTTCCATCATACTGCTCCTTCTCAAAGTGCCACACCTCATACACCTCCTCCACCACATATCCAACGTCCAAAGCTTTGTCAAGTTCAGTGGTAACCCAAGTACCAGTGATCATTCTCTCCTCTCTCGTATGGTCACACAACCCTTGCCGGTTCTCACTCGCACACAAGCCACACAGAGGAAAGTATAGCTTGCCGCTAACTTTCAGTGGTAAAACGGGGTGAAACAGTTTGTCAGGACAGCTGACTTTGCATTTGATCAGGCCAAAGTAGGGGTTATGGCCTCTGTAGATGGGTAGAAAGTTTTCAGTGATTATTTCAGGATGGCCAACAGGGAACACAGTATACTTAACACCCCACGGATACAAACTGCACACATCAATATAGCTCAAATATTCATCAGGCTCACACTTTTTCCACAACACAGTAGCATTCGTCCTACCACCTCTCAAAGCATCTCTAGCATTCAACGGCTCAACAATGTGCACACCACTCACAAAATCTCTCATCTCAGCATCCTCTTTCATCAATTTCTCATACTCATGCTCCCACATCTCAACAACATTATACCCTGCAGCCTTCAAAGCGGCACACTTATCCAAAGTACACTGATAGGCATCCTGCATAGTACGACTAGAATTCGGCACTTTCATTTTCCTGTCACTCATGCACTGCACACATCCATGAAACACACAGCCATGGAACTCAAAAATAGTGTTGGTGACTGCACAATAGCCATCAACCAAAAAAGTCCCTATCCTCTTCTCACCACCATTTCTAGCATGCTCAATCCTCACACCCTGTTTATGACTAATCCACTTCAACCACTTAATAGCCTTCCTACTCTGAGTTTGCAATGCCTGCGTACAACCAATCACACCAATAGACTTAGGTTTCATAAAATTGCGACGAAAAACGTGCATACAGGCAGAAGCAATAGTCACAGACACATCAAAAGGATGCACACCAGTCACAGAATGAAAAAACTCATCAAATTTCAGACAGCACTTCATCAAAATGTCCACATCAGACTTGCAATAGCTCAACATCTCTTTCTGAAAATCAAACTGCTTACCCTGCTGCTCAGAATACCACACATAAAAGGCATCTCTATACTGCACTTTCATATTACCGGGATCGTAAAACCACGCATCAGGCACAACACCAACATAGTTCAAATTCTCCTCAACAGCAAATTTATAAGGGAAAAAGCCCTTCTTTAACTCCTTCTCATCAAAAGCCTTAGGCAAATCAGCTAAACGCATGGGCAAAAAATTCAGAGAACAAATCACCTTGATACCATCAATCGTCAACATCATAATCTGAGAGCCATTCATAATCACCCTAGGCACAAGAGCTTCACCGATCAAATAATGCAACAGAAACTGAGCATCATAACCCTTAGCATTATGCGCAATAGCCACACAGTCACGATTTTCCTCAGAAAAAAGCCACGAACAAAAATCCTGCTTGCATGACACACCCTCAAAAACTCTCAAAGTCTGTCCACAATGCACACACTTACTGCTCTCATCATAGCCGTCTTTTCTCACACTATCCTGGCACACAGTACACACTTTCACAGCAACGCACAATATGGGCTCATGCTCCAGCACATTTCCAACCACATTTTCACCAACAATCTTATCCTGCTTGCACTCAAAATCGAAAAAAATCTTAGCCTTAGGCACAGCAGTCTCATCATCAGTCTCAATGACAGACACAAAACACTTATGCTCAGAATCGCGCGACCACTCATTGCATTTCAAGCACTGCACAAAGCCACATCTATGCCCTTTGGCACACTGCACATCTCTACTACAGTTCAGACATCTATGCACCTTCTCACACACAGACAACAGTTTACGCTTCTTGTTACGACATGCATCTTGTCTAGTAGTTTTATGACTATCAAAACACTCCATATTCTTGAACCACCTGTTACAGTCACTGCACTTCACCCAAAAATCTATCTTACAATTCTTCTCAGCTTTGCAACACGGACACTTCAGCACACACTTATGCTTCTCCTTACTATCGTACGCCTTATTGCAATGGTCACACCAATGGTTGCGATTGAAAATGATATGAGGTGCAGTAATCACGTAATAATGGCCATCCCTACCATCCTCATCACAGTCCAAGTACAAGTGCAAAACCTTATCTGCCTTAGCACCCTCAAAAATGATAGCATTACAGCTCTTTGCAGAAAAAACCTTAATTTGATAGTCCGGGGCCAAATAGGCCTGCAGTTTCACCAGCTCATCCTGTCCGCATGCTCCATTATAGCCGCCCAATCCTGCTCTCCTCATCAACTGCTGTGCCATCTCCTTCTGGTACTTTGAACTTTTCTTCCTAAGCCTCTCCCACACTTTAGTCTCAACACCATCCACCCTAGCCTTAGCCACAACAATAGCCCTCGCGAGACACAAATTATCCTGCTTGTTATCGATGCTAATAAAGCAACCACCATGACCACTGCTATGTTTCTGCATCCACTGCTTATGCTTCCATTTCTGCTCTCGTGGCTTTCCACCGCGCCTGGGTTTTATCCTGATAAAATTGAGCACAAGGCTCTCATCAATATCAAACTCTTTCTCAGATTGCATCAACAGTTCAAGCACAGCCATAACTCTCTCAACAGTCAACTCACTCTGCAGTCTGAAGGGGATACAAAACTTGTTGGTGTACAGGGAAGGGTGAATAATCTCAATGCCTACTCTATCTCTAGCATCACCACCCTCAAAAGCTTTTTTCAGCACAATGTCCAGCACATCAGTAATAATACGCTCGGTGTCAAAAAACTTGTCCTTATTCTTGAAAGAAACAGTAAACTTCCTACCCTGCAAGTCAAACTTTTTCACTTCAGTCACAATGGGCTCAGACACATCAAAATACTCCTCAATAGGCAAAGCTACAGCACTCTCAACATCAATACTATCACCACCACCGTACTGCTCAAGTGACGCGCCAGGGGACAATGTACTTTCTAGGGAGCCTGGGGGCAAGGTACTATCGAGACTAGAAAAAGTACTCTCAAGGGAATTGGGAGACAATGTACTCTCAAGGGAATTGGGTGACAATGTACTCTCAAGGGAGGAGGGGCGTCCTGAAGAGGACGGTCGGGTTTCCAAGGAGTCGGAAGAAAAATTGGAAGAAAAAGATGAAAAATCCATTGCAAAAAAGAAAAATGACAAGTGAACGATTGTCTCTACCTAGTAATGATTTTGATTTACACCGAGGCAGGGTAAAGGGCACGCATGGCATGCCTCGGTGTAAATCGGGCGCAAAAATGTGCGTACCCTGCCTCGGTGTAAATCGAGCGCAAAAATGTGCGCATTCTTGGCCCAAAGCTTGCCTCGGTGTATTCAGCAGATAAATATAAGACAGAGAGAACGGATGTTGGCGACTTGTAATGTTTGGTCTATAACCACATGGGTTGTAAAAAATTATTTATGGTAAAATGAGTAGTAGGGGAACAAAGCGCAATATTTTGAGCTTTTTGCTGCATTTTTGCTCTATGGCTTGTAACTGAATAGGGTATGCACGAGGCATTACACTCACATAAAATAGCTTAGGATTGTGCTCGTACAAAACTTTCGTAAAAGTTCCCGTTACTGGACAAAGTCAAATGCGCGCACTTTCTACCGGTTTGCTCTACAAACTGAAAGGCGCAAAAACGTGCGCACGTTTAACCAAAAACCCTGCCTCGGTGTAAATCGCAAAAATGTGCGTATTCTTGGCCCAAAGCCAAACCCTGCCTCGAATCGGCCGCTCAAAATGTGCGCATTCTTGGCCAAAAGCTTGCCTCGGTGTATTGAGCAGATAAATATAAGACAGGGGCAACGGATGTTTGGAAATTGTAATGTTCTGTCTATAACCACATGGGTTGTAAAAAAAATCTATTTATGGTAAAATGAATAGTGTGGTACAATCACGTATATTTTGAGCTTTTTTGCTCAATTATGCTCTGGGTTGTAACTGACTAGGGTATGAACGATGCATTACATCCGCATAAATTCGTAGCTTTTTGATTAGGATTCTACTCGTAAAAATATGCCGTAAAAGTTCCCGTTAAAGGCGGGGGGTAACGTTACGAACGAACAGGTATTTTCACACATGCTCCCCACCATTGAATAGAGAATTTTTTTCTGCCCATATGCGTCATATGTCAAAATGTTGTAGCTCCTTGCGTTGTTGAGGTACGTAATTTTTTCGGCATCCCTCTCCCATAGCTGTGAACCATAGATAAGCGTCGAGGCGCACGGGTGACTGTCGTGCGTTTTGCGCGGTATCGAAAACGGCTCTGTCATGGACGCTCTAAATGTCCGTGGCACAAAGAAACGAGGAGAAAATAAAGAAAAAATTTGCAAAATAACACCATGAGCTATTGAGCAGGATTTAAAAAGCTATCGTCTACTACGTTCGAGCGCATTTGTTGCATCGCTTGGAAATACCGCGCAAAACGCACGACAGTCACCCGTACGCCTCGACGCTTATCTATGGTTCACAGCTATGGGAGAGGGATGCCGAAAAAATTACGTACCTCAACAACGCAAGGAGCTACAACATTTTGACATATGACGCATATGGGCAGAAAAAAATTCTCTATTCAATGGTGGGGAGCATTTGTGAAAATACCTGTTCGTTCGTAACGTTACCCCCCGCCTTTAAAAGCGCGCCCTTTCTACTGACTGCTCCACAAAAAGGCGCAAAACAAAACGAGCACACTTTTACCCTGCCTCGGTGTAATTGAGCAGATAATTACTGGTAGGAAAGAGCGACACAAAGCAAAGTCAGCATGCCTTGCAAAAAAGTCAACAAAATCTCTCGGTTTTTTTTGTGTTCATGGTGTGCGAGATGGAGAGACAGCAGTTTGTGGGGGGTTTTCAGGATTTTGTACCTATCGCAGACAAGATCTGGAAGAGCTACACCGACGCGCAGAAGCAAGAGTGGAAAAAGAAAGCCGACAAGATCCGCTACTCTGACCTGGGCAAGGAGTTCAAGTGGGCCGAGCAGAAGTTGAAGAAAAGCAACAGCATCAACTTCCTGGACAACTTCTACGCCAGAGAAGTCATCCTCGAAAAGATAGCGAACGAGTGCATGAATATGCCCTAGGGATGCATGTTTATGCTTCATTATAAAATCTTGGTACATGACGTCACGTGGGTCATTTATTGATACGCTTGTCAAATGTGCAATCAAAAGTAAAAATCAATGACGCAAATTTGTGCAAAATATCAGCGGCTTCATTTTCTTGATTTTTCCCCATCATGGTCATCTTGCCAGAAGCATAAACTCGCGCAGTGTACAACTTCGGTACGCCTTCATGTGGCCAATATTTTCGCCATGTAGCCCCTGCACTGAGCTCCGCCTCGTACTGAATATTTTCCTCTGGAAACTTTGATGCCAGCTTGTGAATATTAACGCCGCAGTGTAAATCGTACACCGCCAGTAGGGTCTTATGCTCATAAGAACACATTTTCGCCTCTGGGTAAATCTCTTGCAGTTTGCACACAAATTTTTTAGCTGTAAGTACAGCTGTTTCTATACTCACTGCTCCCTTTTCGAGCACAATGCCACTGCAATAAATTCTGAAATGTGCTGGCCCCGGTGGATCTGTCCACCAAACTTGAGCATAATTATAACCCAAAGTACAGGGAATATCAGGGTCAAAATGGGCTTTTATATGGCTGGGATTTATTGGAATCGTAAGATCGAACATGCTGCTGCAGTTGAAAATTTTTGCCATGTTACCTATTTTTACGCCTACTTATGCACACGCACGCAGTTCTAGCAATGCCAAATGAGTAAGTAATAAAAGTGATGCATATTTTGATGCGCAGCCTTACGAGGGTGAAAAAGGCACGACGAAAATGAACAGAAGATAAAAGTGAAGAGCGGGCGCCATCATCACTTTTCGTGGGTTTGTTGGTACGTTTGGCCATCAATTTGCTCGTGACAGTTATAATGACACCGTCACACGTGGTAAAAATTTGCGCCGCCGCCCAATTTTGACTGGCTCAACATTTTCACTGGCTCAAATTTGTGCCGCCGCCCGCAACAAAATTTGCGCCGCCGCCCAATTTCGACTGGCTCAACATTTTCACTGGCTCAAATTTGTGCCGCCGCCGCCACCACATTCAGTTTTAAAAGATTCAAAAATTATCCAACAATTTTTGACCAGATACCAGCAAACACATTGCAATCCAACTTTGCGCCGCCACCCATTACAAAATTTTACTGGCTCAAATTGCGCCGCCCCCCGCAAACAAAATTTTGAATTTGCCCACAACAAAATTTCGACTGGCTCAAATCTGTGCAACAAAATTTCCACAAATTTGCGCCACCACATTCAGTACCAACTCGCGCGCGCACAGATCCCAGTGTCCAATTCCCAACATTTCTCTCGCCAAGTACGTTCGATTCCCGCCCAATCTGCTCAACCACGCTGGGGAAATTTTGATGACGCCATAGGTAGTTCGATTCCCACGAACCTATGACGTCATCAAAATTTCACTACTATAGGACGTCACCCTGGCGTACTCCGTGCTGTTGCGGCTGACGGAGTACGTTCAGGGTGACGCGCTATATGTAGTGCGGGCCGCGCGTCGCCGGCGGTGCGACGCCGGCACCCTCGCGTACTTTCAGCTGCAGCAGCATGGAGTACGCCAGGTTGACGTTGACATGGTAGGTGTAGGATGCACATGTGAATGACATTCTTTATTGGTAACAAAAAATTGGTGACCAAATGAGCACGATCGTGTTCACTGTCATACTTTGCGGCGGCGGCGACGGGTGATGGTGCTGCTGCTGCAGGGTAGGTCAGGATGAGTGTTGTTGTTGTTGGTGTTGTCGTGTGTGTGTGCTGTTTTCCAGTTTGGTGGTGGTGGCGCGCGGGCGTGCGCGCGTGTGATAGGCGCGTCGTAAGATGCGGATGGGAGGAGGAGGGATGCGCTGGGGGAGATGGACGCTCGACGGATGCGTCGCGATGGATGGACGCCTGACGGATGGAAGGATGCGTTGCGACGGACGGATGGCAGAGGAGGAGGAGATCGGATGCGCCGTGACGGATGGACGGTTGGCGGATGGCAGAGGAGGAGGAGGAGGAGGAGGTCGGATGCGCCGTGACGGACAGACGGTCAGTGGATGGCAGAGGAGGAGGAGGTCGGATGCGCCGTGACGGACGGACGGATGGTTGGTGGATGGCAGAGAAGGAGGTCGGATGCGACGTGATGGAAGGATGGACGCTCGGTGGATGGAAGGAGGAGGCGGCGTCAGAACAGTGAGCAGGTACTGCACAGAGGTGGAAGATGGTGTCGAATGACGGTAGGTTGCATGGTGTATTGTGGTGGTTGCTTCTGTTTAGTTTGGTGGTGGTGGCGGACAAACACCCGACTGTAGCTGACAAGGAAAAGAAGACCGACTGAAGCAACAGCAGCGAATGAAACCTTTTATGCAAGCTCTGTGTTCGTGTGCATGCATAGTCAGCGAGTGTGCGTGCAGTAGTATACAGTATGCATGCAGTACCTATGTTGTATGACATGAATACGCTACAGTAGGAAGTCAATTTTTTGTGAAGTGGCGCAAATGATGATGGATCAATTTTGTAGCGGTGCTTGTCACTGCTTCTTGTTGAACGTGTATCTAGGGTGCTGCAGTATCTGCACCGCAGGTGGCAGGATGCCTTCAATCACAAACTCCCCGTTGTGTACCAATTTCAGTCCGATGGTGAAGTTGTTGACGACCATAGGATCTCGGGTGAGAAGAGCATTTGGTTTGTTCGAAGTTGCCAGATAGTTGACAATTTCCGCCTCAGAAGGAGTTGGAGTGACAATGTGTCTGAAAAAATTAGCAGTCAATTATTTGCATGCATGCATGTACGTACGCGCAGGAAAATGAGTTGCTCTGAACATTGCTGTACCGAAGAGTACGCATGTTTGCTTCCACGATTCCAATGTATATCGCCAGCAGATGTGCTGCTGCCGGGAACAGGGAGTGAATGTATGGCTTCAAAACTTCCCAAGCTGAAGTGGCGAAAAAAGAATTAGTGGCACGCGGACAAAAGTCACAAAACTTCGAATGTAGCCATACATTCATTCTGATAGCCTTTTCCGTCGACCAAAAGTCGATAAAAGTTGCCGCATGTGACATGCGTGAACAAGCGTTCCAGGGCAATAGTTTTGAAGCATACATGCATTTTGTCTTCGCTCGACACCCGAGCCACAATTGTCTGAGCAGAAGCGGGTGTGGCAGTTCCCACCTGTGCCAATGGCAGCATTTTCAAGAGAGAAAATTATTGTGAACAACTGCCTTTCGAGTAAGATATTTTTACAATGACAACATCTAGTGGCAAGCTTGTCGATTTTATATTTGAAATGCACATCATCTTCGCTAACGCACTAGCAAACAAATGCGCTCGTGGGTGTCAAAGAAGTTACTGTAATACATACGTACGTGTACATCTTTAGCGCTGTAGTCGATTACGTGTTCAAGTCAAGTCATTCTTCACTGCTGCGCTTCTTCGTTGTTGCTGCTGCTGCCAGGACAGCCAGCCGCACAGGCACCGCCAGTCGAGCTCTGCTCGTGGAGCACCTGCACGGCTGCGCCGTCGGACGTTTCAGGCGTGGTGCTGTCGGCTGTGCAGAGCTGTTTCTTGAACAACTTCTTTAGTATCGGCGTCGCTTCATCGCCGTCGTCGTCGTCGTCTGTGAAAGAAGATGCAAGAGAGGAGCTGTCGGAGAAGCTGTAGCTTTCGTCGGATTCCACCACTTTCTCTGCCTGCTTCTGCTCTAAAAAGTAGTACATAGCAAGTTTCTATGTACTGTACGTATTGCATTCAATAGTACGTACGAGTACGACAGCAGCTGGCAATATGTGCCTTGTGTTCAGTGCGTACATACCTTGATACAGTACTTTGACTGCTTTCAGATATGCCGACGCGAGGACGGGATGACGAAGTGCCAGCTCTTCCAGAGGGTTGTCAAACTCCAGGAAATCTCGTATGTCTTTCTTTGTCAGCAACGGCGGCTCCGGGTTCATGTTGCGGAATTTGATCAGCTTGAAGCGAAAGATTTCCTGCGAGTAAGATTTGGCGATGAGAACTGCAGGAGTCAGCGTGCTGACGATGTAGTCTTTCATGTCTTTCCATTCTGCAACGCAAAGTTTACTCTCGTCTGATCATCAAACGCGACAAGGACATGTTATTGCGCATATCGTACCCATTGTTTTCGCCCAGGGCTTGTAGAGCTTGCGGAAGAGAAGTCTGGCCAGGAGCGTCGCCCAGATTTCTGCCATTTTGTTCAATCTGCGACTGGCGAACACGGTAGCTTTGTGAGGCTGGTCTGGCGTGTGAGCGTTGTTACAGAGCACATTGATACGGACCGCGTGTCCTGCAGGCAAGTGAGGCGTTTGTTCTTGCTGTTCAGTTGCACTCATTTCTTTTGCGTCGTCTCTCCTGCTCTTGGAGTAAATTTTAGTTCAGTTTGGATTTTGGTGCAATGAGAGAGAGAGAGAGACGGGCACGGGCACAACCGACTTTGAGAAACAGAATCGAGCACAACTGGCGCTGATTTTCGAACTTGGTTCTTTTTGTTGTTGGATGGCTTGCAGCGAACAGCCAATCAGCGACGAAGGGAGGGGGCGGGGCTAAAATTAAAAACTTTCGCCTTTAAAAATATGCTTGTGCTGAATGAGATTAGTGCTTGAGAAGTTTCACTTGACAGACGGTGTGACAAAAGAATAATGGGGGAAGCTAAGCAAAGCAAATCGGTTACAAAATTTGGTCCAGGGTGGGAGTCTCCTTTGAGTAATATCCGTTTTTCCAAATTCAACGCAAAAGTTTACGACGAGGAGGGTGAACAAAAGGACATTGAGTTTCAGTCTGCAGAGCATTACTACCAGTACGCCAAAGCCAATTACTTCGATGAGCAAGATATTGCCGCCAGGATTCTTGCCGCTTCCAATCCGCTCACTTGTCGTCGCATTGCACAAGAGAAATTGGCCGTGCAAGACGAGGGCAAAGTGAAAGAATGGAATGCGCAAGCTCAAAAAATAATGCGCGAAGCACTAATGGCCAAGGTTGGGATGTGATGTGCGCTTTTTTGCATGCCATCGATGCGTTCTGTGCATATCTTGCATTTTTTCCAGTTTGCACAAGTGGAATCTGCGCGTAAGTATCTGTTCAAGACGGGAGACAGCTGCATCGTGTTTTGCGACCCAAACGATCAGTTCTGGGGAGCTGGAGTTGACAAGTCTCAAGTGGTGGGCGCGAAGAATCTGGACGAACAACTGAAAGGAAGAAACCACTTGGGTCGACTACTGGAAGAAGTGCGAGCTGAGATGATGGCCGATCCCGCCTATGCCGCTCTGCTGCCTGAGAATGGAAAAAGAAAGTTCACCGCCACTGATAAGATGAACACTGATGACAAAGCGAAGAAATTTAAGCTTGTTTAACGCTCACTTTTCCGTGCGTGATGCGTCACATCTGGTGTATAATGTCAGTACAGTACTTGAGTACAGTAATCCAGCCCCTTAACCAGGCGTAAAAAGTTTGAAATAAAAGCAGTGTGCACAAACTCGAGCTTCAGTCACAGCCACTTTTGCTTTGTGGGGGGTGGTTGAGTTTGCCTTTTTTTGCTCTCTCTCTCTCTCTCTCTTCCCTGGTGGTACATAACATGCCAGCAGCAGCAGCAGCTGAAAACAGAAAAAAAGTCGTCACTCGTCTTGCGCAGAAACGTTCAATGATCGACGAAGACGACAGCTCCAGTCATGCGGCCGTTGAACAGACGTCGGGGGCGGAGAAAAAGACGGAGACGCTTTCCCTGGCAGGCAGCACCGGCGATCGCGCCGGTGCCACCAACCCAAAGCAGAAGAAGGCGAAAGTCGAGGCGCAGGAGGGGGCGAAGAAAGAGAATCTAGCTGAAGACGCCAACAACGCAGAGGATGGAGAAGAGCTGATCGATCAACACAAGCGTCAGAATAAGAAAATTGTCAAGAAAAAGCTGATCATTGAAGATGGGGAGAAAGATGAAGACAGCGCAACCGATGAGCCACAGCCGCCAGCGCTCAAGCGTGTCGACGCTTTCATCGCCAACTTACCGCGCCCATCGGATGTGCAGCAGCAGCAGCAGCAGAAGAAGAAGCCGGCCCTGCTCCCTACACCTACCGTAATCTTGGAACGCGACGGTGTGATAGAAAATGACAACGGCGGCGTACAGCCTGTTGCCTGCTGCAACAACAGCACAATCGAGAAGCCGCGGGCTTTTCAGCAACCTGTCAGCACTTTCTCGGTGTTGGCCAATCTTCAACCAGCTAGCATGATCATGCTTTCCCTCTGCCAGTCATGCCTTCATGAAACTAATCAGCGTATTCGTATCGCCTTCCCTGGTGGGAAGATATGTGTGGGTCTGGTGTTGTGTCAGGCATGCGTGCAGAAGAACAATTTCATCATGAATCAAATTAAGAAATGAACACATTCTGCTCATGTACATTAGGTGGTAGGTATACTGTAGTATGTTCATAGACGACGCTGTGTTTTGCATAAATAAAAGTAATGAGCTCTAACAAGTACACGTCATGTGTCTACAATGGCATACACGGAGCAGTTGCTTGAGCATCCATTTTCCATGGTCGTCGCCGGTCCTAGTAAATCTGGTAAAACAGTTTACACAAGTAAACTCGTCACGTGCATTGACAAACTGTGTACGGTAGCCCCCGTCGAGATCATTTGGTGCTACTCAGAATTTCAGCCTGGCTACTGTGCACTTTCTCACATTCCTCGATTGCGATTTGTCAAGGGCTTGCCAGAATTAAGCGAATTGCGCAAAAATGCTTTGAGCATTCCACGCCTGTTGGTCTTGGACGATCTTATGACAGATGTTAATTCAAAAGACAAAGCCGTGATTGAACTTTTTACCAAAGGTGTTCACCATTGGAACATTTCTTTGGTGTTCATTCTTCAAAATCTCTTCTACGGAGGTCTACGTACTGCGCGCATCAATGCACATTACATCGTTCTGTTCAAGAATCCCAGTGACAAGCTGCAAGTTGCAGCATTAGCTCGTCAACTTTACCCGAAGAGAACAAAGTTCTTTTTGGATGCTTATCATGATGCGACAGCGCAACCGCACACGTACCTGCTTGTAGATCTCACGCAAGCATGCCCAGACGTACTTCGTTTGCGTACAAATATCTTTCCTGGAGAAGTTACAGTAGTATACTCTTAAACGTGGGCTAGTGAGCGGTCGGTTTTTCAACAACAACATGCCGCTGTATCGATGGATGTGGATCTTTTTGACTCCGAAGACTAATATCGAAGCGAATGTAGTCTATGCATCCAACACTTTGCTGCCGTCTCGTGATGCATGCAGAGCGGAGGCATTCAAATGGAAATGTGAAAATGGTGTCGACGCTTGCGATTGTGGAAACGCGCTACATGCTCTGGTGATTGAGGAAATAAATGCAGAACAACACCAGCAACTGCTCCAGTCTTTGTGTCAGAACACTTTGTGAGCGGTCGAATAAACACTTGACATGTAAAGCAATGGAAAAGGATGAGTGCACGTCTGAAACGCAATTTTCACATTCTCAAACTATTACAAAAAGCCAAACCAAAATTGAGAAAAAATTTGCTTAGCACAGCGGACAAAGATTTGCTGTACTGCTTGTCTGAGTGTTGTCTAAATGTTTGTCAAGGTACTGTAGCATTGACAAGCAAACAGAAACACACACTGCAGCGATTTAGGAAGCACATTCGAGCTTTGGCAAAGAAAAAAAGTTCACTAAAGAAAAGGCGAGCAATTCTAATTCAGAAAGGTGGCTTTCTTCCGACTTTGCTTGCGCCAATTATTGGAATTGCTGCAAGTTTGATATCTGACTTGGTCACGCGTCGCTAGAGAAATCCGCTGAGGTCATGAGTGTCAGAAAAATGGTGCTTTTGCCAGCCGATATGATGCACCGACAGCAGGAAGAAATTTCGACGGAAATGCATAAGCAAGGAGGCCCGGCTTTGCACCAATTGTCTCTTTTGGATGCACAAATGAAAGCAATCCTAGACAATCAATCCCTACCAGAAAACTTAAAATTGCAAAAATACTACAGTACACTTCGCAGATACGGTACTTTGCGAGAAGAAATGATCAAATCAGCAATTCCGCAAATGACATTGACGCAAGGTGACGCGAGGGGCGATTTGACACATAAAACTACAATGAGAGAACCAGATGTTTCCGCCTTGTTTCATCCTGCTGATGCGTCAACACCTTTGAATCCGATTTTGCAGCGTCGACGCGTGCAGCACTTGTCTACTCCTGGCTCTGATCTTACTCCGGATGGAGAAGAAGAAGCAGGAGGCGAAGGAACGGAAGCAACAGCCGTCGACGCAGACGCCACCAATACCGGAAATGCTCAAGTAGACCAGCGTAATCTTTTCGCAAACATTCCTCGCTCGTCCAAGCCAAATGCCCAAATGCTTTTTGCGCATTTGCAGGCACATCCTGAGATAGGATGGAATGCGAATGGTGAAATTTTGTTCAGAGGTAATGTAATTCCGGGAAGCGACCTTGGAGAATTTGTGACCTACCTTTCTTCCAACAGGAAAATGCCACCACCGACGGGCACAAATATTCTGGTGCAAGCCTTGTGGAAGCGCAATATCCCTATGAAGGCCATCGTCAATCGAGTAGAACAAGCGAACATTCGCCAACTCAGCGAAAAAAGCACTACTAGTCCACACTTTGAAACTCCTCATGCACAAAGAAGTACACCTGCAAGTTCATCGCGTATCACTACTAGAAGGAAAGCGGGCAAAAACGCATCTCAATCTGGGCATGGCAAAGCGAACATCCACAGATATCGATGGCTTACATTGTACAAATGAATTTCCCTTTTGCAGCGTATTCATGTACACATTGCAATATGGCGTATCGTAAATATTGTTCATGCTGTGTTGGTGATACTAATACTGTCACATTTGTATGTTTTGGTCATTGCTGATGTTTAATGTACTGAATGCGGTCGGTTATCGATAAAAAATCATGGAAACATTGTTGGACCGAATTTACTACAGTACATCAAGTCCTGCATGTTATGCGGGTATTGATGCTGTCTACAAAGAAGCTCGAAAACGCATGCCACGCATACGCAAAAAAGATGTGCAAGAATACATGGAAAAGCAAGTCACTTACACATTGCACAAACCGATTCGTCACAAGTATGCACGCAACAAGACAAAAGCTCTTGGGATTGACACCCACTGGATGGGTGATTTATGCTCACTGCAAAAACTAAAAAAATACAATGGTGGTTACCAGTATATTTTTGTATGCATCGACGTTTTCAGCAAGTTTGCTTTTGGAGTGCCAATAAAAAACAAAACGGGTGAATCTGTCACCCAGGGTTTTGCTCAAATCTTACAGAACAGGGAAGGCCGAAGGCCCTGGTACTTGATGACTGATTCTGGGAAAGAATTTCTGAACAAAACTTTTTTGGCCTTTTGTGACAAAAAATTCATCATCCATTATGTTGCTCGCTCTCCAGATGTAAAAGCCTCCATTGCCGAAAGATACATACGCACGCTAAAGACAAGGCTCTGGAAGTATTTCACTCAGCGCAAAACTTTCAAATATCTCGACGTGCTTCAACCAATAATAGCAGCCATCAATGCTTCGCATTCTTCGCCAATTGGGCGCTGCCCCATCGACGTGCGACAAGCTGATGAGCCAGAAATACGCGAAAGGCTCTATGGAAAAAGGCAAACGCGCGACAAACGAAGAAGGAAAGTGAAGTATGCATTTGACGTTGGGGACACAGTCAGAATCACAAGATGGAAGCACAGTTTGCACAAAGGATATTTGGCGAATTTCACCAAGGAAGTATTCACTGTCAAGAAGAGACTTCCCAGAGATCCTCCTGTGTACATATTGGATGCACATGACGGAGAAATAAAAGGCATTTTCTACAAGGAAGACTTAGTGCGCTACATTCCTGGGGAAATCAGCACCAAGCAAAGAAAAAGATACTACAAAAAGTTGTGAATGCTAACACATATAAAATTAGGGGTTACTGTAGGTGTGCTGTCAGTATGGAATCTGTACATGTGCTGAACAGTCGCGAAAACAAGTCTTCATCTTTTCCTCTGACTCCGTCGATTCCTACACCAGTTAGCGTGTCCAGTGGCAATAGTAACGGTAGGACATGGCGAATATGGGGCAAAAAATTGCCACGCAGTGAAATCGTTTTCTTTGTGCAGGTAATTTTGGTGTACACAGTAGTAATCACAGCCATTGTGAACATTTCTCTTGGCTCCACGCAGGAGCTGTGGGTGGTACTGTTGACCAGTTCTATCGGCTATCTTATGCCTGCGCCATCCCTACATCATCATCATCAGCAAGCGGAAAAGACCTCCACAGAGCAAAATGTCCGAGAACATGTACTTGACTCTTCCCAGCAACACTAACGATTTTGCTAGCAACACGCTAGCCGAATACAAAGTCAAACTGCCAATCCCAATTGAGCTGGGTGGCGAATGGGAAATGGCTTTGGTCGAACTACAGTATCCTCACACTTGGGAGAACTTTGAATTTCTGCATAGTTCAGGCGAAGAACTGCCAGACACTTCTTTTCAAATTGAAACACAGTCAATCGGGGACACCAAAACAAGTGTCGTAATTACGAAGTCGATTCCGTCAGGTTCGTATGATTCCATAAAGGCCATATTGCACGCGATCAATACACAGTGCCGAGAATGGGCGTATGACAAGCAAGAAGCTGTGTGGTCTGAACATTCGCCAGAACATGCAAAAGCCACTTTACATTTGCTAGAAGAAGTGTACAATAATAGTCTGGAAAGAAAGCTGCGGAAAGCAAGTGGAGACAAGGAGAATTTTGAATACGCCGTTGACCCGCCTTTGCATCTGCGTTACAACAGGGACACTAATCGGATAAAAGTCAAGCTGAACAGTCACGTTATAAAACGTGTGCTTTTCTCACGCAAGCTTCAGTATGTGCTCGGGCTTACTGTAGGTCAGTCGCACGCTATTGATACTACGACACGCGGATATTACCCTCCTGATATCAGCGCAGGACTGAACGCATTTTACGTGTACTGTAATTTGTGCAGTCCGCAAGTTGTGGGAAACAGCCTGGTTCCACTCTTACGCGTTGTCACCATTGAGGGGAAATCGGGTGAAGTTGTCGACAAAATATTTCATTCACCACATTACGTGAAACTTCGCACAAACCGATTCGAAATTGTTGAACTCTCAATAAAAACTGACACAGACAAACCCGTCGGGTTCAAGTTTGGTAAAGTTATTGTCAAAGTTCACTTACGAAAAGTGAACGCAAGCAGAAGAATATGAGGAGCATTTTCATCCCGCCCAACCAGAAGACGTGGGAACAATACTATGTACAGCAAGCAGTGCAGCATGGTCACGGAATTCCGGGATTTCGAGGATTGCCATATCAAAGAGGGTCAGGCTTGGGCAGCTTGTTTGGCGGCATCCTACGTTCTGTACTTCCTGTGGCTCGAACCATTGGCAAAACAGTAGGAAAACAGGCACTACACACGGGTGCTCAAGTTGCTGCAGACGCGCTTGCAGGTAGAAATATCGGCGAATCATTGGAAGAACGCAGTAGAGCTGGTGCAATGCAGTTGTTGAATAAGGGCGTGAACAAACTCAACAGCACCACAAATCAGCCACCGCCACTGGCAAGCAGAAGCAGAAAGAGAGGAAAGCGTGTCAGAAAACTGCAGAAAGGTCGAGGTCTTGGACTCAGAGGTGCAACGAGGAGAGCCATCACGTCGGCTACTGTAAAAGCGCGTCGCAACAGGAAAAACGTCAGTCGTGGAAGAAAAGCATTCCGAGATCAGTTGGGTGTGTATCTGGCATAGTGTGTGTGTACTGTGAAAATATGGCACAGTTGCTTGATAAACATTCTGCACCGGCCGGTAAAACCGAGCTGGACATGTTCAGTTTACCACCAACTCAAGTTGCAGTGAAAGATGGGTATTGGTACGATGTAAACTTGCAAAATGGACTGACAAGCAATGGCCCGTTTGAGTTTTACATACCTCCAGATCCGCACATGCTTGATATAGCTCGTAACTACATACACATGCAAGTGAAAATCACAAAACCAGATGGTGCTGCACTTCGCTGGAATCCCGACGATGGTGCAAATCCGCACGATGAGGACATGGTGGGCCCCGTTCAGTTGTTGGGAAAAACTTTCTTCAAGCAGGTCAAATTGTTTCTGAATGGAAAGCTGGCGTTTGACAGCGGTGACGACTACGCGTATCAGGCATTTTTGGAAACGGAACTAAACTATGACGAAAACTACAAGAACACCTTTCTTCGTTCTGCCGGTTACCTATCTGACAGTCCACGTGAGAACTTAGACAATGCTGGAAACGAAGGCTTCCTAGCGAGAGCTAAATGGTTCAAAACTTCTGCAGTTGTGGAGTTTCTGGCGCCATTACATATCAACCTTAGCCGGCAAGAGAAATATCTGATAAACCATGTAGCACTCAAACTTGAGCTGCACAGGCATCGAGAAAGTTTCTGTCTCATGAGCTTTGCAAATAACCCCAATTTTCAACTTCAAGTCATCAACATGAAATGGGTGGTACGCAAAGTTATTCCTGCTGACAGCGTGTCTTTGGCCCTGGAATCCACTTTGCTTCGCACCACTTTCAAATATCCAATTCGTCGCATTCAAGTGAGAACCGTGCACTTGGAGGCAGGACGCAATGACACTCCCGACCACGCACTATTTACTGGGCAAGCGCCTCGTAGACTGGTTGCGGCACTAGTGACATCTGGGGCATATCATGGGGACTATGCCAAAAATCCGTTCAACTTTATGCACTTTAGCGCCACCAGCATTCAGGTGCATTGTTGTGGCAAAAGTTATCCGCCGAATCCCATCGAAATGGACACAGCACGTGGTCTGATTGTAAAGCCGTATGTCATGATGCACGAGGCCTTGGGTCTGGTCGCCACTGGTAAAACTTGCTGGCTGAGTCCAGATGACTTTCTGAATGGCTCTGCCTTCTTCGTTTTCGACCTTTCTCCTGACTTCAATTCAGATGCAGCACACTGGGAGCTTATAAAGGAAGGCACAACCTCAATACGCATGACATTTTCAAATCCAATACCTCAGGCTGGTGCAAAGCTGATCTGTCTTGCTGAGTGGGACAATCTGATCACGATAGATGCATACAGAAACGTTTATTTCGATTACACACCATGAACTCGCGCCAGTTGATGAAATGTGTACAGAGCGATGACATATTGGCAGCGCAATGCATTGGTGTGTTTCCATCTGACAAGCTGCAGATACCGCGCGCTTTTCCTGCTTGTGTTATTGCAAATGTAGACCCAGAATCGAAGCCTGGTTCCCATTGGGTTGCGATATACATGGCTGCAGATGGACATGGTGAATTTTTTGACTCGTACGGCAGACCTCCTAAGCTGAAAGCTTTTCTCCAGTATTTGAACTCAAACTGTCCAACCAAGAATTGGAGCTACAACAACCGAATTTTGCAGTCGCCATTTTCGTCGACTTGCGGACAGCATGTCATTCATTTTCTCCACCACAGATCTCGAGGCGATCAAATGGTGCACATTTTGTCAGAATTTTCGAACAACTTTGAAGATAATGATGAGAAAGTGACTAATTGGGTGAATGATAATTACGATATTGAAACCGATGTGTATGATGTAAATTGGATAGTGAACCAAGTGTGTAAAGCATTACTGTCAGTTTAGTTATTTTGTGCGTGCATCTATGTTGTGTGTTCGTATGCATATAAACTTTGACTATGTATTTACTTTGCCATCACCAATACTACATACAGTATCCTCTGCAAATACAATAGCACGATATGTACATTCACTACACTGAAGCTGGATCTTCTGGTTGTTTGTCTGCTTCTTTTTCTTCCTCCTCCTCCTCGTCTTGCTCTCTGCCTGGCCAAGAAGCTGCTTTCGTACGCGCCTGCTTGTTCTTGGGGTCCAGCTTGAACTCCAACCGCATCTGTACATCCGTGTTGGTCAACAGCATCATGAACGGATCGTCACCAGAAACCAAGAACTGCAGCATATCGTAGCCGCTGATGCCATCATAGCCTACAAACAGATAAGCCACGTCAATTGACATGCACATGTACATACTAATGTGCATGTATGGAGATGAGCGAGCAGATGCCTTTGTTCCGATTTTCTTCCTCAAGACGCAACTCCGTCGCCATTTTGCGCATGATTGCCTGCTTCTGCGGCAACAAGTAGGGAAGAGAGAGGTGCAAAGACGGAATGCACAAGTCGGGCGCCATCAGACAATTGTGGTCTTTCTGACTGGGAGAGTCGAATTGACACCCATCACAATACGTATGCAGCTGACTGAGCTGAATTTCTTCAATTTCAGACGCACACACATTCAAGAAACATTCCCATATTTTCCACTGTGTTTCAGACAGTAAGACATGCTCATTCATGATGACGCACAAGTTTTTTTGCAACAAGCTACCTCGAACAAACAAAAAATGGTGTAACTGATCGCACTTACATCTCATGCCATTTTTATATCGCCCTAAGTCCTAACAACAAGCAAATGAAACAATTCTCTCCGTTCACTTTTCAACGACGACCCAGTCCGTGATGATGTTGCGTACTTCGTAGTTGATATGTAGGCCGGAGCTGATGCTGTCGCTGGACAATTTCAAGAATTCATCGTGCTCCCGCGTCTTTTCGTGAATTCGGAACAGCGCCCGTTCTGTACAAAAAAACAACAACTGCAATTACGGTACACACGCACACGGAGTGCAGAGACAATAGCAATAGTAATCAAGCGAATTTGCAACTTACCCATCCGCTTTTTTCTGGTGGTCAGATACTCCACCTTCCCCTCCAGCTCCGCGTTCTGCTGCTTCAGATCAGCAACCCGTCGATCCAAGTCTCGAGCTCGTTGTGTAGCTGAAAGCAACAACAGCAGCAAGTAGACAGTCTTGAGGAACATGGATGCAAATAAGAGTACACAAATTGTAGGGGAAAATTGCTTACGCGTGTTCAGTGCCAATTGTTCATGCGCATCTTTCAGTTTCCTCTCTGAAACAAGCACACAGAAACAAGTGCGGCGATGGCAAAAAATATAGACAATCATGTGCATGTATGCAGTGAAACTTCATACTCAAGTCTCTCTTCACATCCGCAAATTCCGCAAGCTGCCCGTTCGATTTGCGCAAATCTGAAAGAACACTTGTTTATCATGTTCAGTATGGTGTGTATGCATGCGGCCACACTCGCTTACCGTCTTGATATTGCATTTGTTCGCGGCGCAATTTGACCAGATGCTCCTCTGAAACAACAGCAACAGCGTACTGTACCAGAGTACAAGCAAAACAAGCAATGAGAGTGCGCATGCGCGTTTTTCTGTTTACGGGAGGCTTCCAGCTGTTTCTTCACGTCGACTCCAGCCTGTCTCTCCTTCTTCAGCTTGTCTTTCGTCGCAGTAAGCAACGCGTTCGAAACTTGCAGCTCGTTCTCTCCTATGAATGCAAAATGCACACACACACACACATAACACTACAGTACAGCGCGTATGTAGGCACAATGCATGGGATTGTGGGATGCAGGTACAGTTCCATCATGCTTACTCATCGAAATGAGAACGGTGAATGCGCCGAGTTTCTTTTCTGCCGCGTGCAGTTTGTCTTCTGAAAGAAAAGGCAAATTTGTCACCGTTCATCGCAGACACACAAATATTGGCAAGAATATTTGCTGCACATTGGTGTATTCTTCTTACTCAGTTTGTCGACGGCGGCCAGGTATTTCGCCTTCTTCTGCTCGTACAACTCAGCCAGTTGCTGCTCCTTTTTCTTGCAGTCCTCAATAAGCTGCTTCGACTGTTCTGCAAAATGAAAAGATTATTTTGCAGGTGCTATTACTATCAGTTATGTACATACAGATGTACGCATTATGGCAAAAACGTACATACCTTCCCAGAGTTGCACTTCTTTTTTAGTCGGCGGCGGCGCGTCGTTGAACGGCTGAGAAAGAAGACTGGGTGGAGACTCCTTCTCTCTCTCCTCCTGCAGTAGCGCCGCGCGCAAAGTTGTCATGTCTTTGCCCTTGGAGCGCCTGATATTCTTGATACGCAGCTTCAAGCTTCCCGCCTCACCGCGAGTCACCGCAGGGGCGCCAACGCCGTTGACACTGGTGTCAACTCTCGGAAGCACCCCCACGATAACCCCGCCACCCTCCCAGCGACTCCCGTCATCCGACTTGCGTTTGCGGCGAGTCACCGCAGAGGCACCAACGCCGTTGACACTGTTGTCAACTTTCGGAGGCACCTCCACGATAACCCCTCCAGACGCTGTCGGCTCCACAGAGACTTGCTCAGCTGCGAGCGCTTTTTCCGTATCCGCCGTCGCTTGCTCCTCCTCGTCCACGAGATAAGGCACCAAGCGAGGGATACCAAAGCTACCCCCTTGCTGATCATCCTTGCTTCCTTGCAGCGGAGAAAGCAAAGGAAGCGACTCCCCGGCGAGAATATCCTTGATCATTTCTTCCTGTGTAGTTTCTTCCAGCCCGAAGTAGTTGGGAGACGCACTGAACCAGTTCTTCATGAAAGCGGCGGCGGCGTCGTCGTCTTTTTCAAACGCATTGTGGGACGGCGTAGCTAAATAAACGAAGACAAAAAACTTATCAATTCTTGATAATATATGTTGACGTGCTTATCTACTCTTGATAGCATGTGATCTGCTTACAAAAAGGTTGGTTGAAGTTCCATGACTCAGGCAAAGGAGGTTTGCGAAGGCGCATTTTCTTGATCAGCGGTCGCTGCGGGATGGCAAAAGGCGCTGTCGCAGCTCCAACTGTTGTGAGGGTACCGAGAGAGCTGACTAAAACAAGAAACGGCTCAAAGATATTAGCGAACGAAACACGCAGCACGAACATTCTTGTTTATTTGTCTCACCGGCTGTGTTAGTAGGGGCTGTGAGAGGACACGGCTCCTGCGTCGTGGGGAACAAGAGCGCATCGTCGTCCGCAACCAACTGGTACAGATCACGAGAGAACCTTCGCACCCGCACAAGACATTCGGACTTGCGCTCCTCGCCGTACTTGTGCAGAAATCGCCTCCCGCTCGCCTCTTCTGTCGTCGTGACAAAACGCGGCAGCTCCCCCTCCCGCGCCGCCGATTTTCTTTGAGCAGCCGGGTCGAGCCGCAAGCCGCTGACGGGATCACGTTCATCACCGCTGACGATGCGAAATTTTTCTGAACAATCACCAACACACACACACAATATCATCTGATCTGCGCACTGTGTATGTGCGACGTTGAACGGCAAAGCAAAGCAGCAGCAGCGAGCGACGCTCACGCACGGACTGCCACTGACTAGACATTTCTAATCAGCGCAGAAAGGTCACGCATATACGCACAAGCACGCAACGCCCATGACACAAGAAGCGAATCAGGTGGACGCACACGCTCGCAAGTTGTGAGTGAGTGAGCAATCGACGTGTTGCATATTGATTGCAAAAGCAGCAGTAATGACTGCTAGTTGTTCGGAGCCATGTGTGCAAGCGAGAAAACGAATCAAGAACAGAAGTCCGTTGAAGGGACAAACAATTGAAAACAACAAGCACGGTACACGAAAGAGCAGAATGAGACGACTTACGCTTTTCGTGCAGCAACTTGTGCAGCAGCACAGCCATTTCCTGTGAGCAAAGAAAAGACACAACGTTCGAATCTTCCGTCGACTTTTTTGACATCGTTGTTGGGTTTTACGATAAACCAGCTGTCGGATAAACTCGAGCAATCAGCCGACTCCCTTGTTTGAAAACTTGAACACTGACTGATGCCAGCCAATGAAGGAAGGAAGAAAGGTGAAAACGACAAGAGGTGAACGCTTGTGCACCTGAGTTATGCAAATTCGACTACACCGGAAGTGAGCGGATGCAAAGAGATGCGCGAGAACGTTTATGCATGTTTGCAGACGCACTCCGCATACACAAGACAAAGACGGCAGAAAACATTCGACACTGCACAACACAAGTGCCTACCAATTATGTCAGGCTCTTTGAGCCGTACGGCAGAGAAGTAAAGTCTTCGCGCACAATTCGCTTGTCCACCACAACGCCGTACTGTTTTGCCACATTCTTCGTCACCACTTGCTTCGTTGCCGTTCTGTCTATTCTCGACTGAATAACAGTTGTCTTTTCGAGGGTGCCGGCTCGTACAAACTGCTTGACTTTCGTCTTCAAGTTGCGCATGTTCAGTCGGCAGGCTACCGCATAGCAGAGGGAAAAGCCCCGTATCTTCACGTTTCTTTTGCCAGTCCATTTTCCTGTTTTTCTGTCTTGCTGCCAGTAGCGGTATGCGTAGTTTTTCGGTCCGCCCGACACGAATTCGTCAATGTACCCACCTCCCAGTTCGTCGGTGTATTCGCCCAAAGACGTGCCCCGAGGCACTTCATACTGATCTCCAGGACGACTCAAGTATATGATAGAATCTGAAAAAGAAAAAAGTTCTTGGCACACTACTGCACTTGTACATATACATACGTGCTATGCGCGTACCTGTATCAAAATACAGTACTCGCTCTTGCAACAGATGAAGCTGCTCGTAGAGCTTCAGACGTGAAATTGAAGTGCAAAACGCCGCAATCACAGGATTAGAATGCTCCATTGCCTCGATAAAGTCAAAAGTCTTCTTGTACTTGACAAGCAGCACTTCGTCGTTCATGACCTGCACATTCTGTAGCTCGTTTCTGGGATCGAACAAAAGCCGTGTGAACGTGGACGGATGAGTGACAAATTCATCCGTTGACTGATTAGTCGTCTGGCCAAACTTCCCCCAAAAAGAGTTCAAGAAAAGCTTGGAAAGGCTTCGCAGCCCTGCGTTGAATTTCACATAGTCCGGGCGCAAGTCAATGCCTTCTTTTTCGCGACAATACTTGACGTACTCTGCCTTTTGCTCTTCAGTTTCAAGCTGCAATACTGTGCTGAACTATACATACGGCATGCGTGCAACATTCGTGGTGTCGTACGTACATATGTATGTGTTGTACTTACCCCCGACGGCCAACCGCTTGCCTCCAACTTCAAGCGCAGAAATGTGTTGATGTAGCGGGTGAAAAGGCCTGTGTTCTCATCTTGACCATCATATGCTTCGCTCTCCTCAAAATGCCACACTTCGTCAACACGGGTCACCTGAAACAGTATCGCAATAGTAAAGATGTCGCCACACTGCTGCACTCACTGAAGCCTACAGTACATACACGGTAGCCGAGAGATAGCGCAAGTTGCAGCTCAGTTGTCGTCCACGTTGATTCCAATTGTCGTTCGTTGTCGTCGTGGGTGCAGGCGGCCTGACGTTTTTCCAAAGCACAAGTGCGACACAATGGAAACAGAAGTTTGTCCGTAAAATACGGTAGTACAGGGTGGTACATCTTGTCAGGCGGCAAACAAGCGCACTTTATCAGGCCGAAATACGGCATGGAATCTGGCGTTATTTCTGCAAAGCCTTCTGTGATAATTTTTGGATGTCCCTTTGGGTAGCGTCCGTATTTTAAAGCATACGGATACAGACTGAAAAACAAAAAAATATGGTCAAAACAAACTTGTATCAGGAGCGAAAAAATGCTCACGTTTACCTACAAACATCCACATAGTAGATCTTTTCCCCGGGAGCACACTTGTGCCAAAGTTTACAAGCATTGGTTCTGCCACCACGCAACGCTTGTCGTGGATCCAGCGGCTCCCGAATTCCGTGTAAGCTTTTGACAAACTGCTTCATATCTGGATTGTCGCGAAGTTCCTCTTCGTATTCGCATTCCCACTTTGAAACTACCGTAAGCCCGAGTGACTTCAAGTATTCAAGCTTATTCAAAGTACGTTGATATACGTCATCCATGCTGAGACTGCTGTCACGAATCGGGAGGTCTCGCTTCGGAAAACAGACGGGACAAGAATGCCAGTAGCATCCATTGTACTCAAAGACCGTTCGGGTTTCTTCGCACCAGCCATCTACGGCAAAGCCACCGATCACTTTTTCACCCCCGTTTCTGGCATGCTGAATATGAACGCCGGCTTTATGTGCTTCCCACATTAGCCACTTAAGTCCCTTGATACTTTGACGACGGTGTGCATTGTAGCCCTGTGGAGGAATAATGCCAATGGATTTTTCTTTCATAAAATTTCGCCTGAACACAATCATGCATGCTCCAGCAATAGTGACAGCCACATTAAAGGGGTAAACGCCTGTGACATCGAAGAAAAATGATTCGAACTGCAAACAGCACCGTGCCAAAATGTCCACATCGCTTCTACAAATGAAAAAAGCGCGCACTCACACTTGTGACGAAAACCGTGTTGCATTTTTTCAATCTACTACTACTACTATACCTGCAATATGCCAGAATTTCCTTTTGAAAGTCAAAGACAACGCCGTCTTCTCTTTGTTGGCGATGCCACTTGAAAAATTCGTTTCTTGCTTCTGCTTTCATGCCAGCCGTGTGATAAAAGTAGGCGTCAGGAATTTCCCCCACATATCCCCAGTTTTCCCATGTGCAAAAGAGAAACGGGAAGTTTCCCTTTTTCAACTCTGGCAAGTTGAACATAGCTGGCAGTCTAGCGAGAGCAGTCGGTAGAAAGTTCAGAGAATCAATCACTCGAATTCCGTCAACAGAAAGTGTCATCAGTTCTCGTCCTTTCAGCACCACACGCGGAATCAGTGCCTGCTTCAGCAGCCATTCACACAAAAACTGAGCATCATACGATCTCGAATTGTGTGCAATTACCGTACACCCCCGATTTTCTTCCGAGAAAAGCCAGCTGCAAAAGTCGTCTGTGCAGGTTTTTCCCGAAAAAATCCACTCGTTTTGCCCACAAAAGTTTTCGCAGCGCCCATATTCACGTCGGGCGACAAAGTCTTGGCACTCAGAGCAAACTTTGATTGCCACACAAAACGCCGGTTCATGTTGCAATATTTCCCCATGAGCATTGTATCCTATCAGTTTAGTTTGTACACATTCAAAGTCGAAGAAAATTTTCGTTCGCAGCTTCTCCATGGTCAGCTCCTCATCTTCGTCTTCTGAAGACGACGACGACGAACTTCCGCTCGCAGTCTGTTTTCTATATTTTTTTCCATGGAACGGCGTGATATAGCAGTTGTGTTGTATGCCATCTTTCTCCCACTCATCACAGCGGTTGCAGTGATGATAGCCGCAAACATGCATCGGGTTTCCATCTTTGCCCACAGGCATTCGTTTGAAGTCGAGAAGCTTACTGCACTGTTTGCAACTAAATAAAAAACTGCTACCGTAACCACCTACCGTATGACTGAGAAAAAATAATTTTTAAAAATCCACAACTGGTACCGTTTGTACTGCTCGCAAACCGAGCGACGCTCTGGCAGCTTTCTCTTTCTCGTCTTCGTCTGCTGCTGCTGCTGTTGTCGTTTTTGAATGAGCAAACTCTTGCTCAAATGCTTCTCGTAGCACTCTTGGCTGCGAAACCATCGGTTGCACTCTTTGCATTCAACCCATGCAGTCAGCTGGCAAGCTTTCAAAGAAAAGCAGCAATTGCACTTATCGACGCAAGCATGCTTTTTCTTCTTGTCATACGCCGAGTTGCATTTGTCGCAAAAATACTGCTTGCAAAACAGCAAATGAGGTTTAGTGCAGACAAGATAGTGCCCATTTTCTCCGTCATCGTCGCAATCATAGTACAGATGCAAAACTTTCTCAGAAGAAACTGGCCCTTCAAACGTGATGAAGTTGAAGCACTTGGCAGAAAACACTTTGATTTGATAACCGTCAGTTTGCAACACCTGGAATAAAATGCAGCGTTGCCCCCCTTTGGTTTTTTTCAATCACTCCCTATCCACACCACACTTACAGTACATACCGCACGTACGTTTTGCAATTTCATCAGTTCTGCTTCGCCGCACTTTCCGCTAAAATTGCCAAGCCCCGCTCGATTCATCAATTCCATCGCCAACTCTTTCTGTAGTCTGTACTTTGGTCTAAAGTCACGAATTGTGTGCCAACGTGAATCCTTGTCCACTCTGGCTCGTGCAACTACAAGAGCACGGGCGAGACAAAGATTGTCGCAGCCATTGTTTATGCGAATAAAACATCCACCATGTCCTGAACTGTGTTTTTCCATCCAAGCTCTGTGGTTCCATCGAGGCTCACGAGGGCGACCGCCGCGTCTGGGCTTGATTCGAACAAACTCCAGCAGTATATCGTCATCCACGCTAAACTCTTGCTCTGACTGTAGCAACTGCTCAATTTTTTCCAGTATTCGCTCCGCTGTCAACTCACTTTGTGTACGAAACCCAATAAAATGCTTTTTGTAAAGCGAAGGGTGCGAAATCTCCAATGAAACTCTGTCATTGGCATTTCCTTCTGAGAATACGGTATGCAGTACTTGACGAAATACGGCCAGCAAAATGGTGTTCAGATCATCCATGCGCTCCTGATTACGAAATTTGAGAACGTAGCTATAGCCCTGCAGATTATATTTTGGCACCCATTTTTCACCCACTTTGATGAGATCAAAGTAATCTTCAGTTCGCAGCAAAGGACGCTGCAACTCTTCTGCCTCCTCCTCATCCTCTCCCTCAGACTCCGACAACCCCGTCGCATCCGCCCCGCCACTTTGAAATGGAAGAGACGAAAACACGTCTGCCAGCTCATTTTCACTGTCATACTCACAAATCTGCCACCTAGAGTCAAACGGCTCGTCATCGAAAATGTCATAATCAATGGAGACGACTCTCCCTGGTTCATTTGTTTCATCTTCTGGAATACTTTGCCAAAACTCCAAACTGCCAAATTCGTCAGGAGCGATTCGCCCGCCCTGAACCAGTCTACTGTACTCGGCCCAAACCCACTCAAACAAGCCCGGATCGTTTTTCCACTGTTCTGTGTCTATGATGTTCTGAAGAACATCAAATGTTATAAGCTGCCCCTCAGGATTATAAAAATAGTTTGCATTTGCCATTTTTACCGAGATAATTTGCTTATCCCGACCGCCCTATTCGAATGAAATTAGTTCAGTGAGTGAGAAATGCACGACGCCCAACTAATAAAGCCACAAGCAACTTTTGAGCCAGCGCAGAAATTTTTATCCAATCAGAGAAAAAAGGGCGGAGTCAAACCGTACGTATAAAAGACAACTTCCGTCGCTTCTGGCTCAGTGACAACAAAGTCATCGTTCACAAGTGGTTGACAAGATTTTTTTCTCACGAGCTGCGAAGTGTATCGTCATGAGCGCTAACTCCTGCTACCGAATGTACTACAGAAACAAAGGCAATCTCGCCCTCTCTCGCTTGTACATGAACGCGACGGCCGGAAATATCTATCACCTTTTCGTCGAAGAAAAGAATCTGACGAACGAGAGTACGTAGCAATAAAATTTTTGACTAGTTTGCTTTTCCTGCTGCAAACTTTTGCCGCTTTTACCCTTGACGTGTGAAAGATGTAGAAAAACTAACTGCAGGCTGTAGCTGCCAAACTGCACTAAACAGAACGTGCAGTACATTATGTGCGTACATACATGCTTGTTCAGATTGGGATTTGCTTGAGCCGCTGATCGAAGGCCAACGCCAAGAAATTGGCCGACTTCTTTACGAATTTCGCAGCGTGATTCGCGGCCACATGATCCGTCTTCGGTATGGTGACTGGACGTACATCTTAGTCTTATTGCCAAAACAGCAAGAAATGCGGACTGTTGTCTTTTTCAGTCATCTCGTCAGCCCGTCGCCATTCGTTGCTCAAATCGACGCCTACTTGAGCGAAGAAGAGATTCCGATGAACGTCTTCGTCGGCGAACTTTTCTGCGTCAACAATATGCTCTGGAGCGTCAAGCAGGTTCACCACAAGCAAGAAATCCTGCCAGGAGAAAAGCCCATTTCCGTCAACGATCTCCCCGGGTTCAAGTGCCAGTACATCAAGCACAACGCGGCCAAAGTCGACGAAAACATCGCGCAGGAGTCCGTGCGGGTGCTCCACGAGCAAAGCTCGACTGGCGGTGCCCGTGTGGACTCCAGCGCCGACAACGGTGCTAGCAGTAACAAGAAGCCGTGAACGAAGCGCCACTTCACAAAAAATTGACTTCCTACTGTAGCGTATTCATGTCATACAACATAGGTACTGCATGCATACTGTATACTACTGCACGCACACTCGCTGACTATGCATGCACACGAACACAGAGCTTGCATAAAAGGTTTCATTCGCTGCTGTTGCTTCAGTCGGTCTTCTTTTCCTTGTCAGCTACAGTCGGGTGTTTGTCCGCCACCACCACCAAACTAAACAGAAGCAACCACCACAATACACCATGCAACCTACCGTCATTCGACACCATCTTCCACCTCTGTGCAGTACCTGCTCACTGTTCTGACGCCGCCTCCTCCTTCCATCCACCGAGCGTCCATCCTTCCATCACGTCGCATCCGACCTCCTTCTCTGCCATCCACCAACCATCCGTCCGTCCGTCACGGCGCATCCGACCTCCTCCTCCTCTGCCATCCACTGACCGTCTGTCCGTCACGGCGCATCCGACCTCCTCCTCCTCCTCCTCCTCTGCCATCCGCCAACCGTCCGTCCGTCACGGCGCATCCGATCTCCTCCTCCTCTGCCATCCGTCCGTCGCAACGCATCCTTCCATCCGTCAGGCGTCCATCCATCGCGACGCATCCGTCGAGCGTCCATCTCCCCCAGCGCATCCCTCCTCCTCCCATCCGCATCTTACGACGCGCCTATCACACGCGCGCACGCCCGCGCGCCACCACCACCAAACTGGAAAACAGCACACACACACGACAACACCAACAACAACAACACTCATCCTGACCTACCCTGCAGCAGCAGCACCATCACCCGTCGCCGCCGCCGCAAAGTATGACAGTGAACACGATCGTGCTCATTTGGTCACCAATTTTTTGTTACCAATAAAGAATGTCATTCACATGTGCATCCTACACCTACCATGTCAACGTCAACCTGGCGTACTCCATGCTGCTGCAGCTGAAAGTACGCGAGGGTGCCGGCGTCGCACCGCCGGCGACGCGCGGCCCGCACTACATATAGCGCGTCACCCTGAACGTACTCCGTCAGCCGCAACAGCACGGAGTACGCCAGGGTGACGTCCTATAGTAGTTGATTTTCATATTTAGGCTTAGGCTTAGGCTTAGGCTTAGGCTTAGCCCTACGTATGCACAAAAGATAGTAACTTCAAAGTACATGCTATACAGCTGCTGCTTGAATGAAAGGAGAGCAAGAGCAACTGCAAGAGGAATGGCGTTGGAGGCTGTCTGAGTGATCAGTGAACCTACTGTACATACCCAACCGCATAGAGTTGATTTTCATATTTAGGCTTAGGCTGAGGTTTAGGCTTAGGCTTAGGCTTAGCCCTACGTATGCACAAAAGATAGTAACTTCAAAGTACATGCTATGCAGGCAATACAGCTGCTGCTTGAATGAAAGGAGAGCAAGAGCAACTGCAAGAGGAATGGCGTAGGAGGCTGTCTGAGTGATCAGTGAACCTACTGTACATACCCAACCGCATAGAGTTGATTTTTATATTTAGGCTTAGGCTTAGGCTTAGGCTTAGGCTTAGGCTTAGGCTTAGGCTTAGGCTTAGGCTTAGGCTTAGGCTTTGGCTTAGGCTTAGGCTTAGCCCTACGTATGCACAAAAGATAGTAAAACTTCAAAGTACATGCTATACAGCTGCTGCTCGAATCAAAGGAGAGCAAGAGCAACTGCAAGAGGAATGGCGTAGGAGGCTGTCTGAGTGATCAGTGAACCTAGCCCGTTAGCGTTCGGAAGAAATTGGTCAACTGTTTTCCTAGATGATTTGGTCATCTATTCCCAAATTAGTCAACAAATTTTAGTCATCTAATTTTAGGAGACTAATTTTTTTCATAGGCTCAATTTTTCCGTTCTGATTCTCTTCCTCCTCCCTCGCACTTTTGGCTGACTGCCAACAAGACCATGCAACACAGTGGGCAGCTCCTACAGAATATGACAGCATGTTTGTTTACCAATTTCGGCACTTTGAGTTTAGCACATTAGAAGACTAATCTGAATTAGTCAACTAATTCCCAAAAGTCTACAAAATTTGGTCATCAAAATTCGATGACTAATTTTTTTGGTGGTGGACATATATGTCCAGAAAAACACTAACGGGCTACTGTACATACCCAACCGCATAGAGTTGATTTTCATATTTAGGCTTAGGCTTAGGCTTAGGCTTAGGCTTAGCCCTACGTATGCACAAAAGATAGTAACTTCAAAGTACATGCTATACAGCTGCTGCTTGAATCAAAGGAGAGCAAGAGCAACTGCAAGAGGAATGGCGTAGGAGGCTGTCTGAGTGATCAGTGAACCTACTGTACTGTACATACCCAACCGCATAGAGTTGATTTTCATATTTAGGCTTAGGCTTAGGCTTAGCCCTACGTATGCACAAAAGATAGTAACTTCAAAGTACATGCTATACAGCTGCTGCTTGAATGAAAGGAGAGCAAGAGCAACTGAAAGAGGAATGGCGTAGGAGGCAGTTGACGTTTGCTCTACGTACTGTAGCAGGCGATTTGTTTGTGTTTACCGCACTGGTAGTAATGAGGAAGAAGCCAAATCGTTATGCAAAATCATAGAGGGATTATGCGATGTGTCGCACCCCGTTGTATTAGTAGATGATTTCAATAGCATAGCCTCTGAGCTAGCCTGAGCTCAGAGCTGGCTGAGCATAGCCTCTAGTAAATGTGTGGTACTCAGCTTAGGCAGAAAAAATCCAAGGCGCGATTACTTTATAGGCAACGCCGTACTACAACGTGAAACATCTGCCCGCGATCTTGGCGTCATAATTACCAGTAAGTTGTCGTTTTCTGAGCATTGTACCCGTATAAGCAACCTAGCTTTGACCGCCGTTGGCAAATTATTTCGTGTATTTTCCTCGTCTGACTGCTTTTTACTGGTGCGTGCTTACTGCATTTTTGTACGACCCATTCTCGAATCTTTTTCGCAGGTATGGAACCCCCCACACAAAGAAAGACATCCGCCGATTGGAGCGAGTCCAAATACGGTTTGTTCAGCGTTTGTGTGCCAGATGTAGGATTATGAACTATAATTATCCGTTTCCGTTTGTGTCTTATTCATACCGTATGCAGTGCAAATTTCTAGGACTTCATAGCTTAGAATATCGCCGTATGGTCCATGATCTTACCTTCTGTTACAAACTGGTGAATGGCGCCACTGCTGTAAATAGTGAAAATTTTATCGTCGTAAATGCAAACAAAACTAGGGCCGGATCCCTCAGCAAACTATCAGCAAAACATTCAAACCTTGATGTCAGAAAGTTTTTCTATAGTAACCGTATTGTAAATTGTTGGAATCTGCTTGACGTGCGTACGGTTCACTCCAACTCGCCAGCCTCTTTCGCTGCTTCCCTCGAAAAACACTCAGAAATTGAGCGCCTCCTTCGGGTTTACAACTTTTAGCTTTTGCTTTACTGTAAGTGTATTGTCGTATACTGTAAACATCTTCAATGCTGTTCGTTTGACAAATTAGCTATCTCCACCTAAAGTCCGTACAGCTTGTTCTGTTGCACTACTCAATATGCAGTACTGTATGTATTCACATATCCGTACAATGTTGTGTGGTCTGCAGTGCATTCCGCTGTTATGGGCTGGTGTGTTCTCTTTATTTCACCGTTTGTTGAATAAAGATATTGATTGATTGAATATTCCGCATGTCAACTGGGACAACCGTACGTACACTGGAAAGCAAAATAGCAAAATCGTTGAGCTTTTTCTGTGTTGTTTTTCTGAGCATGATTTCAAACAATTTGTGCGGGAACCCACGAGGGAACAAAATATTTTGGATCTTGTTCTGTGTAACGATGACCGGTGCGTCACTGCTGTTTCAGTACAGGGCTTGTTTGGTACCAGTGACCATTGTCGCGTTGACTTCTTTATCGATAACCAGGATGTCGTAGCCGTGCCACGTACATATACCAGGGACTTTAGACATGCAAATTATGCAGGAATTGCCGACTACTTGAGTTTATTAGACTGGAATATGTTGTTCAGCTCATGTGTAACAGTGCAGGAGTATAGTGATGTATTTTCCGCGATTCTGCAAGAGGCTGTCCGCGTATTTGTACCTCTACGTTCATGTAAGAAAAGTAAGTTCAGTCTTCCAAAACAGCTAAGGGCTTTGCGCGCGCGAAAAATGGCTTTGCAGAAACGTAGGCATTCTTCGCCTGAGGCAAAAGAGGCATGGAAATTAGTCGAACGTCAGTTTTTGCGACAAGTTCAAGATTTCGTTAAGCATAAGGAGGCGCGTTTTATTAACGAGGGAAATCGTAATAAATTTTTTAAGTTTGCACAGTCAAAAATGAAATACAGTAACCCTGTAGCCGCTATTAGACGTTCAGATGGTACGCTGGCCACTGAGGATACTGAGAAATGTGAATTGCTGAATGCTGGCTTTTGTGGTGTTTTCACTGTTGATGATGGTACTATCCCTGCTTTCCCAAGGCGCGCGCCTGATCGTGTTAAAATAGATAGCGTAGATCTAAGCCCACATGTTGTATGTGCTGTAGTATAATATAGGTTCACAATTTTAGATAATTCGAGTTCAAGTTCGAGTTCAGGTTCAGCATTTCAATTAGAGTTCGAGTTCGAGTTCAGGTTCACCAAAAATTAGGGTTTTTTCGAGTTCGAGTTCAGGTTCAATTTTCCATACAATGTTTATACGTGGAAATTAGGAAAATTCTTCTTGGCCAGCACTTAGTTCACTCACTTTTGAAATTTTCCATTACTTTTGTATTCCCAAGGTGCAAATTCGACCTTTCTGGCTTCAAGCTATAGCTGAAAGGCGGGGATTTTTCTTACAATAGTAGTTCCATAGGCACACAAAAACTTGAATGGACATCAATAAAACGTTATTGAACTTTAATGAACCTTAATTGAACCTTAATTCTGAGAACCTTAATTAATTTTTTTGATGAATTTGAGTTCGAGTTCAAGTTCAGGTTCCCAAAAATTTCCCATTTGAGTTCAAGTTCGAGTTCAGGTTCACTAAAAAATTAAGGTTTTTTCGAGTTCGAGTTCGAGTTCAGGTCGAACCTATCAAGGTAGACGCGCCAGCGGAACCTCGAGAGGCTCACGAACGAAGCTCCGCCGCGTCCCACCTTACTTAGTCATGTGTAAATAGGAGTGACGGAAATGGAAACACACATTTGCCCATAACTCCGGAGCCAACAGGCGGATTGAGCTGAAATTTTGCATGAAGATGCCCCCTATGGGTACGTATCTGCAGGCAAAATTTCAGCTCGATAGGCCCACTGGTTAGGGCGCTACGGCGAAAAACCTATTTTTGAATGATGTCACGCTTTTATGTACTGAAAACTTGTGACCTCCATAACTTTTCAACGAGTCGAGGGATCGAGCTCGGTTTTTTTTTAAAAGATGGAAAATGTAAAGATCTTGGCAAAGTGGTCCGAGCACTTTTTGCGTTTAAGGCCTCTGACACCCTTAAAATTGCGATTTTGTGGTAAAAATAGTTGCAAAGTTCCCACGCATACTCCTCCCTGGATTTTTTTCGGATCTGAGTGGTAAGTATACCTAAAGATAGATCTCACTCTATTCTCGATACGACTTTTTTAGATTTTTAAAATTCGCTTTGGTTCTCGAGTTATGAGCTATCAAAGTTGGCCGTTTTTATGTTTGGCTCTAGCAATACTTAAGGCAGCTGACAGACAGTTGAAATGAGTGCCTGCCGCACTGTAGAGGCCACATTTAGCATACAATTCGATTAGTCCTCAAAGGATCTATCGATTGCTGGCCACTGCGACAAGCTCATGCCTGATTCACATAGTAAAAATGCATTCACATAGATGAAAGTTGCAAAAAAGTGCTATTTTTCCAAAGTTTATGACTTGTAGGCTTGTGACATACCATTAGATTCGTCTAAGCAAGATCTATCGATTGGAAACAATTTCTACATGCTCGTTTCCAATATGCCTGATTCACATAGTTTTTAGTTATTCAAGTAACATACATAATTATAAAAGAAAGCAAAAATTAGCTAAATGTAGGCATATGGGATACCATTCGATTTGTCTTTAAAAGATCTATCGATTGCTGCCCACTGCGACATGCTCATTCACTGATTCACATATTAAAAAATGCATTCACATTGATGAAAGTCGCAAAAAGCTGTTATTTTCTTCAGTTTGGCGATTTGTAGGCATGTGACATACCATTCGATTCGTCTTTGCAAGATCAATCAGTTGGAAATAATTTCTACATGCTTGTATCCAATATGCCTGATTCACATAGTTCAAATGTATTCACATTGGCACAAAATAAAACAAAAATTGGCTAAATGTAGTCACGTGATATACCATTCAATTCATCTTGACAAGGTCTACCTATTTCTTGCACCAGTGGCCCATTACAGCTTCGCAGTAAAACTCTTTTGCAGGTCTGGCAACCCTTTTGCAAATCTGGAAACCTTTTTGCAGATCTGGCAACCCTGTTTTAGATGTGGAAACTTATTTACATATGGCAACCATTTTGGGCAGCTGGCAAAAAGTTGCACATCTGGCGACCCTATCGCAGATCTGGCATTCTTTTTTTCGCATAGATCTGGCAACCTGTTTGCGCATCTGCAGGCAACCATTTTGCACATCAGCAGGTGAAACTTGCGCATGTGGCAACCCTTTTGCAGGTCTGGCAGCCCTTTTTGCACATCTATCAATCTGGCAACCCCTTTGCAGATCTGGCAACCCTTTGGCACATCTCGCCCTTTAGTCTCGTGAGCACTTTTGGGCGTGACCATTTGCAACTGCTGGCCGGAAAACCTGCTTATTTTAGTTTCTGCGCGCTTTTAGTACTAAAATATCGATTATTGATCGATTATTGGTGATCGGCTGATCAGATCAAAAATCGAAGGCTTCGGTTTGCTTTTTCTGTTGCAAAGTTTGATTATTTTAGCCTGCATGTTTGGAAGACGGAGAAAAGTAACTGCAGCCTGTAGCTCTAAGTACTAAAATATCGAGTATCGATTGATTATTGGTCATCGGCTGATCAGATCAAAAATCAAAGGCCTTTCTGGCGCCCTCGAGGGCATAAGCTCTCAACAGAGCCCTGGATTGTTGCTGTAGGTGCAAAATTGAGTGAGTGTGAGTGAATCTGCGTGCTTTTAGTACTAAAATATCGATTATCGATCGATTATTGGCGATCGACTGATCAGATCAAAAATCGAAGGCCTTCCTGGCGCCCTTGGGCTTATAAGCTTTCGAATGAGCCATTGCTCAATGCTGTAGCTGCAAAACTCAATGCTAGCTCGGTTTTTTTTTAAAGAATTGCATTGCATGTGTTATGCACATTCACATACTCAATCTCCTCTAAAAAACATAAAAAATGTTCCATCAATGTGTGATGTTATCTCGAGGTTCCACTAGCACATCTCGTCAACTCGAGCTCGGTTTTTCAAAGATTTGTATGCATTTGTTATGCACATTCACATAAGGCTCTCCTCTCAAAACATAAAAATGCCACATAGGTATGTATATCCCCTAATGTACGTATATTGTATCTCGAGGTTCCGCTAGCACATCTCGTCAACTCGAGCTCAGTTGTTTTAAAGATTTGTATGCATGTGTTAAAACAAGATGTATCGATTGGGAACAATTTTGACTTGCTTGTATCCTATATGCTTCTCACATTTCAAGTAGACGTGGCAGGAACCAGTGGAGAAGTGCTCCTAAGGAGCACGAAGGAAGTGAGCGAGAGGCTCACTAGCCTGCAGATGCTTATGGGGTTGACGGCGCAGAAACCAGAAGGTTCCAACCGCCCATCGCTGCTGAAACTTGCTACCCCTCCGAGTTGACAGCCTCTCGCACAATCTGCTGCTGTCTGACTGGTGCGGGCATACTTTTGCCCATTCCCAATCATGGCAAACAAAACTCTTCAATGACCTTTATTGCCTCTCGCCTGCTTCTGTATGCCTGATCACATGCAAAACGCTGGATCCAAACCATAATATTTGGTCATCTTAACTAGGTAATTATATGTATGTAAACATGTACATGCTGGTACATAATATGGTGCAACAAAAAACCTTGAGCATTAGTTCAAAGACAAAAATGTGATGTTTCCTCAAAAGTAGAACATACATACTTACATACCAGTAAAGATTTCATGTCTTATAGCTTTTCCTGTTTATCCTGAACAACAGCAAGTGATATCTTCAGCTAAAGCCGATACTTTGAATCGAGAAGATCGAACCCTGGTGGACCTCTCACCTTCTATTTGGCAAGAAACGTGTGAAACGGCTGGTCATATTGGAAGCCATTATTGAATGGGTACGTACTACATGCAAATGCACATGCGAGAAAGAATAAACATACGTACGATACATATGCACATACTTATTCATAATGCTGCATGGATCAGGCATACAGAAGCAGGCGAGAGGAAACAAAGGTCATTGAAGAGTTTTGTTTGCCATGATTGGGAATGGGCAAAAGTATGCCCGCACCAGTCAGACAGCAGCAGATTGTGCGAGAGGCTGTCAACTCGGAGGGGTAGCAAGTTTCAGCAGCGATGGGCGGTTGGAACCTTCTGGTTTCTGCGCCGTCAACCCCATAAGCATCTGCAGGCTAGTGAGCCTCTCGCTCACTTCCTTCGTGCTCCTTAGGAGCACTTCTCCACTGTATTATACTAATGTGCTGCTATTAAAAACTTGCCAAATAAATGCTCGAAGAGTCCCGATGGCTTCCCTGCTTTTTTTCTCCCCCCAATAGAAAAATCCCGGGCGAAAAACCCTGGGGGGGCCGGGGGGCGCGAAGAAAAAAGAAGTGTCACCCCCCCCCCCGCTGTGGTGTTTTTTCCCAAAAGCTTGCAAGAAGGAGTGCTCCCAAATATTTAGTTAACTGCAGATGTTATTCCATTGTACAAAAAAGGCGATGTAGCTGACGCCCTAAATCCCCCCTGGCATCGTCACCTCTGGCGCGGGGGGTGACGGTGTGGCAGCCTCTCTACGTGGGCCAGGGGGAGGCAACGGGCGCTTGCTCTCTTGCCTACTGGCTATCTGCGGTCCATTCATGCAATTGCATGGGTGGGCGCAGATCCTGGTGCAGGGGTTCAGGCGCCCGGCGGGGACTGCCATCCTACTACGCGCTATGTACATGGGTTTCGCAATCCATAAGGCCGCTAGTTCCGGGCGTGGCGGTTTAAAATTACCCGGAAGACGGGGAATGCTGGGGCACAGACATCTAGAAAGTACACGGACATAGCACTCTATTTTGGTACTGGACATCAGGTAGAAGTCCATGCACATACGTAACATGTGGAACACAGGGCAGCTTTTACACTCCAGAGTACTATAGCACAAAATTGGCATGCAACTAGGTTTGGTAGGTATCTTGTCATTCGAAAACAATATCTCCTTCAATTTTACCAGATTTTACATCAAGGCTAAGCTATATAGGGTACCATGGGGGAAAGTCGGCCACCTAATCAGATCTCAGGAACCAGTGCCTGTAACAATGCAAGTAATATACCATAAGATAGGTCTTTTGAAGCTGAGTTTAGGGTGCCAAGTGCGACTGCATTGCTAAACTTATTTAGAGAGTTATGGCGCTTTTTGCCCTTACGGCCTCGCCGTAAGGGCTACCACGTTAGGTTGCCTTAATCATACGGGTATAGGGACCCTACGTACTATGCTGTAGGATATGGTTACGTACTGTGTAGGTATAGGACAAATTTCAAATTTTCAATTTGGCGATCCTACGTATGTGGCGGCGATACGTCCCATGATGAAGTTTCGTTGACGTTTTAGAGAACCTAAAGTTTCGTTGACATTTAGAAGATTTTTGTTTCGTTGACATTTTGGGAAAAATTTGTCCGCACCCAGGTTCGAACCTCACCCCGGGTAATCCCGTAGGATTGGAAGACGAACGCTCTATCGCCTACACCATCGCGACGAACTGGGGAAATGACGAAAACACAGGATAAGTAGTTGAGCTGAGAGGTAATAATTTGCATATAAGGCAAAAAGATAAAAGATGTGGTTTGGGGAGTAATTTGCATAGGAAATGTCGACATTTGAGCCAAAAATAATTTACATGAAAAGAACAGTGTGTTAAAGAGTGGAATTTGCATACGAAAAATAAAAATGCGGCGAAAATTGAGACACGTCACAGACTAGTTATTTTCTGCTTTTACTTTGTTGCTGAGCAGCGGCGCTATTGCGTTGAAGAATCACAGGGGAAAAATTGTGCATAGTCAGTGAGAAAGGGAATGATTTTCTTCTGAAAGGATCGTATCTTCAACAGCAATTCAAAAGGAGAACTCTCTTTTGGAAGGAGTGCGTGTTCAAGAGCGATTCAATAAAACAATGCCTGGAATGCTGTGGAAGAAGAACATCTCAACTCAAATGGCAGGAGAGAAAAAGCAGGTAATTTTGAAAAGAAGTTCTGCAGCAGATACAGTACTGATAGCTGTATTGTACAATAGATTCATTTCTTTCTGGACCCACGGGCCCGATCTATTACTGTAAACGGGGAAATTTTCGGACGGAGGAAATTTTCGGAAAATTCAAACAAAAAATTCTGTCCGAAAATTTTACCATACGAATTTTTTGTATGTACAGTATATTTCCATGTGCAGCACATATTGCTAAAAATCTTAGAGTCAACGAAACTGAAAAAACGCGCACAAAAACAAACGCGAACAAAACCTTCAGTTGCAGAGCAGTTCACAGGCTCATGTTTAGATTGCTAGCGTGAAGTATTCATGTCAACGAAACTGTGAATATGTGACCAATATGGTGCTGTGTCCCCTGATACCATACTTCCGATTTTGCCCACCGTTTTTCTCTGCTTACAAACCTGCTTTACCCATCCGCATCTGCCTGGGGGACCCAAAGGTTTTTCACTGCTGCATGCTGAAACCCTACTTGACCCACGGGCCCGATCTATTACTGTAAATGATGAAATTTTTGGACGGTGAAAATTTTCGGATAAAAAATTCTGTCCGAAAATTTTAACGTCCTAATTTTACCGTCTTTCATACATCCGTACGTAGTCTACAGTACATTCATACTTAATACAGTAAATGTCGCTGTGCGTGCATGCACATTGAGGTCAGACATGTGTCCGAAAATTTCCCCATCCGAAAATACAACTTCAATCAACTCTCCATTCCATACCGAACGCATCCTCTTTCTTCTACTACCATTTATCAGCCCTTACATACTGCTACTTGTAAGGGCTTCACTCCTGTTTGGCCCTCAGGACAAACGGCTGGTAATCATTAATATCTGCCGCTCAGGCAGCATCTCTACTTCCAAAAGACAGCACACCAGCCTCTACTACTGCTAATTGTAAGGGCTTCACTCCTGTTTGGCCCTCAGGACAAACGGCTGCTAATCATTAATATCAGCCCTTCAGACTCCTCCACTCACACCTAGAATGGTTGCCTTTTTATAAGCTGCTTGTTATCCTGGGGGGTAAAGTCGGCCACTGGGGGTAAAGTCGGCCACCTAAGAAAAAAGTGTATTTTGAGACTCCCAGGACGAATATCAGGATGTGGTCAGTTGCAACAGAAGCAGAACAGTCCGCCAAATGCATCGGCCAGCCAAATAGCCAGTCAATTCGCTCTAACTAACAAGTGGATGGGCGTGAATGAAAGAAGTTTGCTGCCAGTACAGTGTTGGAGTTGCCTTCAGTACTGGGGGGTAAAGTCGGCCACCTATGAATCCAGTACTGGGGGGTAAAGTCGGCCACCTATAAGAATCAACTTGATTCTCAAGCATTTTTTTAGACTGTCAGGACAAATTTCGGGGTGCGCCCTGTGGCAAGAGCAGCAGAACAAGTTGCCAAACTGGATCAGCTAACTAATTGCTAAAAATCAGCTCAAACTAGGAAGAATTTCGCTGACGTTACAATGTTGCAGTTTCCTTCAGTACTGGGGGGTAAAGTCGGCCAGCCGACTTTTCCCATCCTTCAGTACAGGCGTTAGGTGGCCGAAATTACCCCACTAAGTACTGAAATTGTTTTTTGCTATATCTCCAGTACCAGTGGGGCGATTTGGCTGAAACTTCGCCTGGGGGTAGGGTACGATGCCCCCTTGCCCTCCACATACCGGGTGTTCATTTATACCATACAGGGTGTTTTTGCGCACTGTCTAAAGTTTGGTCATTTTTGACCTCTTTTTGAAAAACGTAACCCGTGAGCTTGATGTTTCAGTGAATGGTGAACCCAATAGCTCATTTGAAAGAGGAAAGTTCAAGGAATCGATTGATATCCTACTTGTCTCAATCGGTCATATGTTTGCCGAGATATAATGCCTTGAAGCTTAGGTGGCCGAAATTTCCCGTGGCCGACTTTCCCCCATGGTACCCTATACCTGAACAGATGCCCACTTTTTCACATCCTACATAGTGCACTCACTTACTCACCATGCAGTGCACTTACTGTGTATGAGAATGAAGGAAAACAGCATAGAACAAGGACCAGTTACACACATCACAAATCATCGTTGCAAACAGCAGTAATTGATAGTAGGAATACCATATTTTGGGTGTATATCCCCCTGAGTATTTCCCCAACATATTATATCCCCCTGGTGTATAACCCCATCCATGTACTGTAGGGTACCTTAACTTACCGATGTAAGCTGGTCATAGGCTAGCTATAGCCACTCCTACACCAAGTTACTATGCTTATAGGCCTAGCTGATCATGTCTTGTACTAGAATAACCCTGTTTTAACTTCAATTATGCCCTAAAACACATACAGGATCTCATAATAAACCAAACACTGCATAACCCCATCAGACCACTTGATTTTGTATAGCCGATGGGCTATTCACCCAAAAATATAGTGTGGTACAAAATCACAACTGGGATGATCCACTGGACAGCTTTTTGACCTTCGTTTGTTTGCGCTTCATCATTCCTGAGCTAAAAAGCATACAAAGAACATTTGTCAAGACCAATTATCAGTGAAGAGTATGATGCAGAAATCGTTTTTCTTTCTTCTCCAAAAAACCGCATCTCTTTCTGTGGAGCATGTGCAGAGATATTTCACTCAGAAGATCCCCAGTTTGAACTCCCGCGTGTTGAAAGATAGCCATTCCGTTCTGGATATCACACCTACAGTGCGCGACACGTGACAAGTCTGGATCCCCGCGCCCTCCCCGGAGGCCGCCCGATGTGCGCGCGCGGTCCGCCCGGTGAAACGGAGGAGAAAAGCAGCACGTACCCCTAGAGCGCGCGCTTTAGGGGTACGTGAAAGGAGAAGAAATGAAACAAAGAAAGGAGGAGAATTTTGACGTGTTTTGGAATCCTCCTGTCTCCTTGCTTCAACTTCTGTGTTCTATGCTCTTGTAGCGTCGCAATTTATGGCAAAATAATGCCTTGCTAGGCCTACTCACTCGTTTTCTTCTGTTCAATTTCTTTTTTCCTTTCTTTTCTTTTTCCCGTCTCCATTACTCCGCGCGAGTCGCGCGGTGTCTCCCCGGTGTCTCCTCGCGCTCTCCCCGCTTCCACCGCGCGCCGCGGGGATACAGACTTGTCACGTGTCGCGGACTGTAGTGTCCGCACAAAAAAAATAAATTCGTGGACTCCTTTGTCCGCCTAAGCTCTCTAGAAGTCCGTGGCTGGGGAGAAGGGGCAGAAGGGAGGCGGGCAGACCTAGTTCTGGGCCCTCTCATGATACCTCTTCAAACCAGAGTAGGTGAGTCTTCGGGAGGGAAGGAGGCGGGCAGGCTACTGAGCCTGGGCCCTCCGATAACCCCGACGGGTGTCAAACTAAGGGTGCTGGTGATGGATGATATGCAACGGGTGTACATACGCCGGGAAACTGCGGGTAATTCCAAGGGTGCAACGGGTCTACATACTATGTTTGGAAACTGCGGGGTGTCAGATTCCAAGGGAATTCGGCAATGATTCTGACAGAAGAATCTGGTGCTGAGTCGCTGCTACGGGAGCGACGTCCCACGAACTGGAACTGGACGCCCTAAATTATCGACCTATTAGTCTAACTTGTGTGCTATATAAAGTGCTGGAGAGAATTATTAAAAGTCTGAGATCACTACGTACTTGCTTCGCCATAGTCTCATCACCAAGCATCAACATGGATTTTTGTCGCGCAAGTCAGTTACTACACAGCTGTTAGAGAGTCTTGATTTTTGGACAACTAATATTGACAATAAAAAGTGTCTAGACGCGATTTATTTAGACTTCAAGAAAGCGTTTGATAGCGTGAGCCATGCTAAATTAATGCGAAAACTAGAAGCGTATGGTATTGAGGGACAATTATCATTGAACTGGATATCAGCTTTTTTGCACAATAGGACGCAACGTGTTTCTATCAGAAACTGTGTATCATGCTACAATAATGTTACAAGTGGTGTAATCCAAGGAAGTGTATTAGGGCCGCTTTTGTTTTTGCTTTATGTCAATGACATTGTTGAAGCTGTTCCGCATACCGTAACCACCAAACTTTTCGCAGATGATGTCAAACTGTATGCTGTTGTGTCGCGAGATCCCACAGTTGCCAGCCCTTTATCTGAGGCCCTTGACAGTATCTCAGGCTGGATTGATACGTGGCAGATGAGCATTGCATCAAGCAAGTGTGTTGTGCTTGGTATGGGCAAGAAAAACCCTAGGCGTGACTATTTTATGCAAACTGCTAAGATACAACGGGAAACCTCCACTCGTGACCTAGACGTATTAAGAGACGTTTTCTGTAAGGATTGAGAGTAGCCTGTAGTATAGGCGGAAGGGGGGTACTTTTTGTGAATCGAGATAATATGCCTATCGGATTCCCCATCAAAAACTGCATATGTTGATGAAGTTTTAGGAAAAAATTTGTTCAGGCATCATCGAGATATTCATGGGTAAAGGTGGGCAGGTTGCATTTTTGCCGTTTTTCAACGTTTTTAGCCATATTTCAGCAACCGAAGGGCTTAGAGGGCTACAATTTGGTACACACATACATCCCCTAGGGACCCAAGTCTGGACCAATTTTGAGCCCAATCGGCCACCTGTGTGGCGAGATATAGCGTCACAAAGTGCATTTCTGTATATTTTGCACCTGTTGCAAATTTAGTTTTTTGAATACCACGGCGTGAATACATGCCCTGCACGGGGTAAAATTTTGACAGAAAGTAGAGAAGGGTTAGGCCTAAAAACTTTAGTACTACCGCAAAAAATCTCTATAATTGGAATTGGGACTACAGTCCTCTCGAATAGTGAAAAATACAGCAAAAATTTTCCCGCCCTTTTTATTTTTTAAGATAAATGATCAATACCACTGAAACTTTTTCCTCGTAAGTAGCCTACCTTATGTAGAATTTGATGTAGATTTCAAAAATAAAATTGTTTTTCCCAAAAAATTTAACCCTTACCCAAAATTCACAAAAATATACTACTTCTGCAAAATTATATGTAAGGGGTTAAATTTTTTTGGGAAAAACAATGTTATTTTTGAAATCTACATCAAATTCTACATAAGATAGGCTGCTTACGAGGAAAAAATTTCAGTGGTATTGCTCATTTATCTTGAAAAATAAAAAAGGCGGGAAAATTTTTGCTGTATTTTTTACTATTCAAGAGGACTGTAGTCCCAATTCCAATTATAGAGATTTTTTGCGGTAGTACTAAAGTTTTTAGGCCTAACCCTTCTCTACTTTCTGTCAAAATTTAACCCCGTGCAGGGCATGTATTCGCGCCGTGGTATTCAAAAAACTAAATTTGCAACAGGTGCAAAATATACAGAAATGCACTTTGTGACGCTATATCTCGCCACACAGGTGGCCGATTGGGCTCAAAATTGGTCCAGACTTGGGTCCCTATGGGATCTTTTCGCACGCCAAATTGTAGCCCTCTAAGCCCTGCGGTTGCTGAAATATGGCTAAAAACGTTGAAAAACGGCAAAAATGCGACCTGCCCACCTTTACCCATGAATAACTCGATGATGCCTGAACAAATTTTTTCCTAAAACTTCATCTACATATGCAGTTTTTGATGGGGAATCCGATAGGCATATTATCTCGATTTACAAAAAGTACCCCCCTTCCACGTACTATGCAACCGCTACAGAAAACCTTTCTTAATGTCGAGCAACTTGTCCTTTTCGGAGCATTGCGCTCGTATTAGCAACCTCGGTTTGACAGCGGTAGGCAAACTGTTTCGCGTTTTTTCTTCGGCTGACTGCTTCCTGCTTGTAAGGGCATACTGTATTTTTGTGCGGCCCATACTCGAGTCTTTTTCGCAGGTGTGGAGCCCTCACACGAAGAAAGATATTCGCAGACTAGAACGAGTACAGATACGCTTTGTGCAACGTCTGTGTGCTAGGTGTCGAATAATGAATTACCGTATTTTTGGGTGTATAGCCCCATGGGGGTATACAAAAATCGAGAGGTCCAATGGGGGGTTATACACTAGGGGGGGGATATACAATGGGTGGGGATATACATAGGACAAAATTTATGTTTATGAGAGGTGTGTAGAGGCATGTTTTTGAGGTCAAAAGTATGTGTTTTAGGGCATAATCGCGGTTAAAACAGGGTTATTCTAGTACAAGACATGCTCAGCTAAGCCTACAGGCATAGCAGCATGGTGTAGGAGTAGCTATAGCTAGCATAGGACCAGCTACATAGGTAGGTCAGGTACCTTCCAGTACATGGGGGGTTATACACCAGGGGGGGATATACAAAGGACAAAATTTATGTTTTGCCAATGGGGGGTTATACACTAGGGGGGGATATACAATAGGGGGGGATATACACCCAAAAATACGGTACCAGCATCCATACCCATTTGTGTCTTACTCATATCGAATGCAGTGTAAATTCTTTGGACTCCACAGCTTAGAGTATCGGCGCATGGCTCATGACCTAAACTTCTGCTTCAAATTATTGCGCGGTCAAATAGCTGTAAATAGTGAGAATTTTTTGGTCTGTAAATGCAAACAAGACTAGGGCAGGTACTCATAGCAAACTAACCATTAAGGGCGCGAACCTCGATGTTAGAAAATACTTTTACAGCTTTCGTATTGTCAATACCTGGAACCAGCTCGATAGGCGCACCATAACTTCAAACTCAGCAGGGTCATTTGCAGCGTCCCTCGAAAAACATTCAAAAATTGAGCGCTTCCTTCGTGTGTACACATTCTAACCGTGTCCTTTTGGGCTTATGTACGTTGGTATCATGTTATTTCACTATACTGTACAAGTTACAGCCAAGTTACATACCGTGTTTCTGTTGACATACAATTCTTGTTTTACTGTATCGATATTGATTCATGTATTATGCACCTAAGGTTCGTACAGTACCTTCTGTTGGTCTACCCTAATACTGTACAGTATTGCATGTAGACTGCAGTTCGTATTCTGTACTGCTGGTGTGTTCTTTCCTTTTTCCACATTTGTGCGAATAAAGCTTTTTGATTGATTGGAGGCTGTCTGAGTGATCAGTGAACCTACTACCCAACCGCATAGAGTTGATTTTCATATTTAGGCTTAGGCTTAGGCTTAGCCCTACGTATGCACAAAAGATAATAACTTCAAAGTACATGCTATATACAGCTGCTGCTTGAATGAAAGGAGAGCAAGAGCAACTGCAAGAGGAATGGCGTAGGAGGCTGTCTGAGTGATCAGTGAACCTACTGTACATAACCCAACCGCATAGAGTTGATTTTCATATTTAGGCTTAGGCTTAGGCTTAGGCTTAGGATAAGGCTTAGGCTTAGGCTAGGCTTAGGCTTAGCCCTACGTATGCACAAAAGATAGTAACTTCAAAGTACATGCTATACAGCTGCTGCTTGAATCAAAGGAGAGCAAGAGCAACTGCAAGAGGAATGGCGTAGGAGGCTGTCTGAGTGATCAGTGAACCTACTGTACATAACCCAACCGCATAGAGTTGATTTTCATATTTAGGCTTAGGCTTAGGCTTAGGCTTAGGATAAGGCTTAGGCTTAGGCTAGGCTTAGGCTTAGCCCTACGTATGCACAAAAGATAGTAACTTCAAAGTACATGCTATACAGCTGCTGCTTGAATCAAAGGAGAGCAAGAGCAACTGCAAGAGGAATGGCGTAGGAGGCTGTCTGAGTGATCAGTGAACCTACTGTACATACCCAACCGCATAGAGTTGATTTTCATATTTAGGCTTAGGCTTAGGCTTAGGCTTAGGCTTAGGCTTAGGCTTAGCCCTACGTATGCACAAAAGATAGTAACTTCAAAGTACATGCTATACAGCTGCTGCTTGAATCAAAGGAGAGCAAGAGCAACTGCAAGAGGAATGGCGTAGGAGGCTGTCTGAGTGATCAGTGAACCTACTGTACATACCCAACCGCATAGAGTTGATTTTCATATTTTGGCTTAGGCTTAGGCTTAGGCTTAGGCTTAGCCCTACGTATGCACAAAAGATAGTAACTTCAAAGTACATGCTATACAGCTGCTGCTCGAATCAAAGGAGAGCAAGAGCAACTGCAAGAGGAATGGCGTAGGAGGCTGTCTGAGTGATCAGTGAACCTAATGTACATACCCAACCGCATGGAGTTGATTTTCATATTTAGGCTTAGGCTTAGGCTTAGGCTTAAGCTTAGCCCTACGTATGCACAAAAGATAGTAACTTCAAAGTACATGCTATACAGCTGCTGCTTGAATGAAAGGAGAGCAAGAGCAACTGCAAGAGGAATGGCGTAGGAGGCTGTCTGAGTGATCAGTGAACCTACTGTACATACCTACCCAACCGCATAGAGTTGATTTTCATGTTTAGGCTTAGGCTTAGGCTTAGCCCTACGTATGCACAAAAGATAGTAACTTCAAAGTACATGCTATACAGCTGCTGCTTGAATGAAAGGAGAGCAAGAGCAACTGCAAGAGGAATGGCGTAGGAGGCTGTCTGAGTGATCAGTGAACCTAGGTACTGTACATACCCAACCGCATAGAGTTGATTTTCATATTTAGGCTTAGGCTTAGGCTTATGCTTAGGCTTAGGCTTAGCCGTACGTATGCACAAAAGATAGTAACTTCAAAGTACATGCTATACAGCTGCTGCTTGAATGAAAGGAGAGCAAGAGCAACTGCAAGAGGAATGGCGTAGGAGGCTGTCTGAGTGATCAGTGAACCTACTGTACATACCCAACCGCATAGAGTTGATTTTCATATTTAGGCTTAGGCTTAGGCTTAGGCTTAGGCTTAGGCTTAGCCGTACGTATGCACAAAAGATAGTAACCATCAAAGTACATGCTATACAGCTGCTGCTTGAATGAAAGGAGAGCAAGAGCAACTGTAAGAGGAATGGCGTAGGAGGCTGTCTGAGTGATCAGTGAACCTACTGTACATACCTACCCAACCGCATAGAGTTGATTTTCATGTTTAGGCTTAGGCTTAGGCTTAGCCCTACGTATGCACAAAAGATAGTAACTTCAAAGTACATGCTATACAGCTGCTGCTTGAATAAAAGGAGAGCAAGAGCAACTGCAAGAGGAATGGCGTAGGAGGCTGTCTGAGTGATCAGTGAACCTACTGTACATACCCAACCGCATAGAGTTGATTTTCATATTTAGGCTTAGGCTTAGGCTTAACCCTACGTATGCACAAAAGATAGTAACTTCAAAGTACATGCTATACAGCTGCTGCTTGAATGAAAGGAGAGCAAGAGCAACTGTAAGAGGAATGGCGTAGGAGGCTGTCTGAGTGATCAGTGAACCTACTGTACATACCCAACCGCATAGAGTTGATTTTCATATTTAGGCTTAGGCTTAGGCTTAGGCTTAGGCTTAGCCCTACGTATGCACAAAAGATAGTAACTTCAAAGTACATGCTATGCAGCTGCTGCTTGAATGAAAGGAGAGCAAGAGCAACTGCAAGAGGAATGGCGTAGGAGGCTGTCTGAGCGATCAGTGAACCTACTGTACATACCCAACCGCATAGAGTTGATTTTCATATTTAGGCTTAGGCTTAGGCTTAGGCTTAGGCTTAGGCTTAGCCCTCCGTATGCACAAAAGATAGTAACTTCAAAGTACATGCTATACTATACAGCTGCTGCTTGAATGAAAGGAGAGCAAGAGCAAACTGCAAGAGGAATGGTGTAGGAGGCTGTCTGAGTGATCAGTGAACCTACTGTACATACCCAACCGCATAGAGTTGAATTTCATATTTAGGCTTAGGCTTAGGCTTAGCCCGACGTATGCACAAAAGCTTAGGCTAAGCCCGACGTATGCACAAAAGATAGTAACTTCAAAGTAGTACCCAACCGCATAGAGTCGAATAATGCAAATGTCCATATATAAAAATATGAAAGTCCTAAAAAGTTTTGATAGAAAATGTTCTTTTTCTGTTCTTTTGTATAGCCCCGTTTCGGGGCGTACCGATCAAAAGCACCAGGGGCTATACACGAAACATTACAGTACATACGTATATATGCATAAACAAACGTGCGTACGGTGGCTTTTGACGTCTTGGAATGAATGAAAGGCAAGCTGCTGAGACTCTGCTTGTCCATCCGGTAATACACTGCGTCCAAGCCATTCACTTGACTTTCGTCTGAACAAACGAAACTGAATACACCATTAACCTAATCTTCTACGTTAGGCATCAAGGCTTAGGCTTAACCCTCTTCGAAATCCCAGGTGTCCGCATGTCCGTAGCGTAGACACCCGGCGGACGGGGTTTGCCCCGTCCGTAGACGGGGATTGTTTCTGAAGAAAAGAAAGTAATTCGCAGTCCAGGAACAGCCGACTTTTCCTCGACTGCAAATTACTTTCTTTTCTTCAGAAACAATCCCCGTCTACGGACGGGGCAAACCCCGTCCGCCGGGTGTCTACGGGCAGGCGGACACCAGGGATTTCGAAGAGGGTTAACAATGGACATAGGCTTAGGCTTAGCAATGGACATAGGCTTAGGCTTAACAAATGGGCTTTGGCTTGGCAATGGGCATAGGTTAGGCTTAGCAATGGGCATAGGCTTAGGCTTAGCAATGTACATAGGGTTAGGCTTAGCAGTGGACATACATACATAGGCTTAGGCTTAGCAATGGGCAGAGGCTGAGGCTTAGCAATGGGCATAGGCTTAGGCTTAGCAATGGACATAGGCTTAGGCTTAGCAATGGACATAGGCTTAGGCTTAGCAGTGGACATAGGCTTATGGCGCGTTCACAAGACGTCCGTAAATCCGTAAATCCGTACGTCCGTTCGTTCGTCAACCATATTGGTTGACGGACGTACGGACTAACACATTATGGGTTGACGAACGGACGGACGTACGGATTTACGGATTTACGGACGTCTTGTGAACGCGCCATTAGACTTAGCAATGGGCATAGGCTTAGGCTTAGCAATGGGCAGAGGCTTAGGCTTAGCAATGGACATAGGCTTAGGCTTAGCAATGGACATCGGCTTCGGCTTAGCAGTGGACACAGGCTTAGGCTTAGCAATGGGCATAGGCTTAGCAAGGGACATAGGCTTAGGTTTAGTAATGGACATAGGCTAAGGCTAAGCAGTGGACATAGGCTTTTAGGCTTAGCAATGGGCATAGGCTTAGGCTTAGCAATGGGCATAGGCTTAGGCTTAGCAATGGACATAGGCTTAGGCTTAGCAGTGGACATAGGCTTAGGCTTATCAATGGGCATAGGCTTTAGGCTTAGCAAGGGACATAGGCTTAGGTTTAGTAATGGACATAGGCTTAGGCTCAGCAGTGGACATAAGGCATAGACTTTGGCTTAGCAGTGGACATAGGCTTAGGCGTAGCAGTGGACATGACATATGGCTTAGGCTTTTTGTCTTTTTCGGAATAAAAAATTGTTTCTTCTAATTGCGTACCGAATACAAACAAGACAACCGTGACGGAGTCTTCGTTTTTGCTGAATCCGAACTCGAGGAAGAAATCGCGAATGCGATTGAGCACGTAGTCCTTGTGGTTGAGAATAACTTCGATGCTGATAAGGCGGCTGGTCTGGTCGAAGTATTCCAAAAACGGCTTCACCACCGAAGTGTAATTGTCCAGTCGCCGCTGCAAAGCCAATCAGACTCGGCATAATGCAAGTACGCAAATGGGTAGGTACATGTACCTACTGTGTACGTACAGTGTAGTGTGTTGTGCACACAGGTAAAGCCGTCGCCAATCTATAGGTGTAATGGTGCGATCATCAGACGTCCGTCCGTTCGTCAACCCATAAGTGTTCGTCCGTCCGTCAGTCCGTCATCCCATATGGGTTGACGAACGGATGTCCGTTACGGACGTCTGGTGACGCAATGCACCATCAGAGTGTGTGAGTACGCACGTTGTTACAAGGGTTACAAGGGTTGTGAATGTGTGTTACAAGGGTGCACTTGGATTGGGCTTGGGCGTGGGCTCAGGAATCCGGCTAGGCATAGGCTAGCGGTAGGCCAACAGGCGATAAAAGGTGGTGCGATGAAAATAATAGTACACTACCCTCATCTTCGTCGTGTCCATTTCGTCGGTTTTGTCGGCTGTGGATGGGGCTGGTGGAGTCTTATCATCTGGCTTCTTATCACTTCCGGTCGCTGGCGCAGAGTTCACCACCGGTTTATTGAGCACGGAATTTCGCTTCAGATAGCCTTGCGTCCGATTAGCCACTGCTTCGTACGGCGCATCCAGGTTGAGTGCAAACATAACCGGAGTCTGCAATATTATTACATTTCACCAGCAAAGGGACAAGTTTAGTTTAGCCATACGTCGGCAAGCAATGGGCGCTTTTTCGGTTTATCTGACCGTATGTAGTAGGGTACTGTGGGGTAAACCCGGACGCATAACTATAAAAGCCACACAGTTATGGGCAGAGTCAGGCTGCCCTACTAAAAACCGGTCCCTGTCCATAGGAAAACTTGCACGCTGGCTGACTAGTGTCCGTCCACCGCACTTGACATGCACAAAGGGCGTCAGGGGATAATTCACAGGTCACACATTGCACAAAAGACAAAGGAAGGGATTATCTGTGTATCATCAATTGTCCATCGTTTCTTCATGCTCATAAACTAACTTGCGTGTCTACAACTGCAATAATTAGCATGACTCCTCCCATTTGTAAGCAAACAATTCCTAGATGGGCACGAGTGGGATATTGTAGTCAATCCCAGATGGGCATCCATCCCATATGGGTTTCGCTCCATCAGCTCCTTCTAGTTACCTAGGTAGCTACGATGGGTGGGCAAGTGGTCAAGCCAGGCTCGCTAGGTGCAAAGATAAAAGTAAACTCAACATCTTTGGCGCCTGCTGTACTGGCTGGCTGATGAAAGAACAGCAGCGAACTGCGCGAAAACAAAGAGAAGAGCTGCTAAGTGTCCAAGAGATAAAGGACACTAACTCATGAAGCTATGTACAGTAACCTACCTAAGTACATCATGGAGGCAGCAAAAATTGATATTTGTTGGACTTGTAAATATTTCTTTCGACTGAATTGATTCTTGTTATTCGCCATCATGCATAGTGAGTGAAGTTGAAATGTAGTAGAGAAAAGAAAAGAGAACGAGTGACCAAAGGATAAGGGCAATTGTAATCAGCTGATTCGTCTAAAGTACAAATTATAATTCTAGGACCCATGTATTATTTATCTCGAGAACTACGCGACGTAGAGCAAAGCGGTCAAAACTTCCACGGATAACTTTAGCTCGCCTCTCCAATAAAAAAAACCGTTTGTCTCCAGCTGCTCTGTGTGTCGAGATCTCGCCAAATTCCTTCAGTACTAAAATCGCCAAATCGGGCGTGGACCATTGGGCAATTCTAAACCTCGCGAACTCCCGAAAAATCAAAATGGCAGAAATAAGCATACGTGATGAAGACGATGAAAATGCGCATCGGGCGTACAGGGTCATAGGGTGTCGTGGTTTGCGTGGTTTAGCGTTTGCCAAAAGGTGACACGATTTCAGTGCTGAAGAAATTTGGCGAGATCTCGACATACAGAGCAGCTGGAGACAAACGGTTTTTTTTATTGGAGAGGCGAGCTAAAGTTATCCGTGGAAGTTTTGACCGCTTTGCTCTACGTCGCGTAGTTCTCGAGATAAATAATACATGGGTCCTAGAATTATAATTTGTACTATAGTATGTTCAGTCTCTCTTTCGCGCACGCGCAGCACAAACAAGTTCTTTGGACCCCATCCTCTCTTCTTTCTCCTATTTACTAAAACTTGCTCTTCTACGCCCGCCCGGCTCACTTGCCCATAACTGTGTGGCTTTTATAGTTATGCAACCCGGACACGGGGTAAACCCGGATGCCTAAGCGTTTCTGAACTTGCCGCTTCAGCAACTGATAAACATGGTACGTAGGCTAATAGCTCATTTGACAGAGGAGAGTGCAAGGAATCGATTGGTGGAATCTTGTCTCAATCGGTCGGATGGTTGCTGAGATGTAGGTGTCCGGGTTTACCCAGTCCGGGCTTCCCCCTCAGTACCCTACGTTCCTACCTTTCTTTCGAAGTTCTCCAGTTCTTCGGTGTAGTTTCGTTTGGCGAAGCTGTCAATGCGCATGATGGCGTTGAGATTAGGCACGACGTCGATGAGAAAGCGCTTGCTGGTGCTGGTGGCCAACTTGGCGCTGATCAAATTCAGCACCCACTCCAAACTCATCACGCCTTTCGGGTCCGTCTGGAAAAAAAAGAAAAATTGAGAGGAAAAATCTCATCCGAAAAAAGAAAAAAGAAAAACCGAAACTGGGGAGAAATTTAGTAAAAACTAAAACACTACTTCGGTGAAGCGAACACCCGCGTCAAGAATTTATACTGGAAAGTACTGGGCAAGTATAGGAAAGTGGAGGGAAGAGTACAGCAGACACAATTTTGCATTTTGCATTTGCTTCGATTGAATCAAGAACTACTGAGTAACTGACCTGGAGCATGTCCTGTATTTCATGCGCCGATTCCACCATGTTTGCCATTTTGTTCGGCAGATACGTGAGCACGATTTCTTCGATGCTGATGGCGACAAAGTTGAACTCGTGGACCAGTTCTTCAATCACTACACCTTTCATACTTCCCGGACCGCCTAAAACACCGCACAATGCGCGTCATCCAATTACGATTTTATCACACATGTCATCTACAGTTTGCTAAGCTTTGGCTTAGAGCTCGTTGAATTTTGATTTCAACTCTCTTTTTGGCTTAGGTTTAGGCTTAGGAGCAGGATCAGGGTTAGGGTTAGGCTTGGGGCATTGGCATGTGCCATAGATTAGGCTTTGGCTTCGACTTAGACTTAGGGTAGGCACCAGGCAGTAGGCATGGGCTTGGGCTTAACCTTGTCATGCCATTATTCGGTCCCGGTAGAAATAAAAATTCAACAACGTACCAATAATCGCTCAATACCTCCACTTATAATAGGAATGGGCTCATGGACATATAGTATAGGCATACTGTACCAAAGATAAAGATGACGGATTGGGTGCCATCGGAATAATCTTCGACTCCTGATCCGACATCTACAGTGATGATGGGAGCCGGCCCCTGAACCGTGTCCAGATCCTCGTCGATACCCTTTTTCGCGCCTCTGCCAGCTCTGCCAGTTTTCGACGAGGCTCGTGATTGCACGGCGGAACTCGAAGCACAGCTGCCCATTCGGCTCTTGTTCAGACACCGCGAAAACCGGTGTAACCATAGATTGAAGCGTCGCATAAATGAGCACACGTCTGTCACGACGCTATGAAGAAGCCCTTGATAGCAGTTTACGACTAACTAAACGGTGCAATTAGCAATTTTTTCGTTTCCGCTACGTACAACTGTCTCGACACGTAATCATAAGGGAATAATTATGTGCTTTTGCGGACGACAATTTCTGTAATATGACTGACGACGTACAGTACATAATGAATGGCTCATTCCCATTGGAAGCAAATGCGCTCTACGTACGTCCAGCGCACCCATGGCTGTCCATGCCTTAGTGTGCGTCGAGCCAGGGGACACCGAGCGTACGCCCCGCGCCATGTCTCCGATAGGAATGGGCCATAAAAGAAATGGCGAGAGGGCGGTAAGAGTAAGAAGAAGCAATCTCAAGGGATATTGTGGCGCATAAGCAGGCATGAAAAGCGTGTCATCCCCATAACGAATTTCAAGTCGAGTGTTCTCCTACACGACGAAGCAGTGCATAAGTTTCCATGGATACCTCACTCGTTTTGTGATTTTCGAAGAGCTCGAATATGTACGTGGATAATGTGCATCAATCAATGCGTGTGTCCGTATATTGAATGTGCACCGTGTCCATCGAGAAGCTCATCGCTTTGCCGTTGTTTCACAAGGCCAGTTATTTACTGTAAAATGACAAATGTTCGGATAACCGGACATAGGAATTCCGTCCGAAATGATACGTGTCCGACACACCAAACCGAACAATCCATGCCCATGTTTTTTTACCTAAATATGCACAAAAACAATGGATATGTCCAAAACTTTTATCAATCCTAAGCTAAGCACCTCTTGGATTCTCATTTCGTCCGACCTTTTTCCCATCCGAACACTTTTCGTTTTTCAGTATGGCTGCCAGGTATGTAGGGGAGGCGCATGAAGAAAATACTGTAGGCACGTGTATACATACTACCTGCCTTCCCCCACAGTTAATTTTCTTAAACCTGCAGGGGGTAGAGCTAGACGCTTGTAGACACAAAACCCATAATGCAAGTCGTTCGTTGTTGAACATCGTTTTCATTCATCGTATGAAGCGGCTGCTTTACAAGGAAGCGGGCACACAATGATAATAGCAGCTTGAACGATGTAATTGCTTTTATTTCAGCTTGTTGAGCGCTGAGAGCTGTAAGTGAACACTTCGCATTCTTTGGTGCGACTGTCACTTTATGTACCATAAAGGTAATATTCGTCGTTTAGCACCGGCTGTACATAGGTACGTACATCGTACAACACAGTACAGTACACACATCCTTCAAAAGCTACTGCTACATACATACATATGTAGCACCTGGTGTGTGTTGTTAAACTTTTTACAGCATGCGTTCCGCGGGGCATTATGGTGTGTATTTTACTTTACACTTTGCATTACATGCATTATTGGAATGGCAGGTACAGGCACAGAACATATTCCAACTTCGTTGCATACAATTCAATCAAAACAATTATCAATCAAAAAATATCTCGAATCAGTTGTTGTATGAATACCCGACGTCGTCATAGTCATTCGATTGGTGAGAGTGATCTTTGGGTGGCAATGGTGGCGGTGTGTCGTCGTCATCCTCTTGTTCGTTTACACGGTTCTTACGTCCGGCCCACAATGCCGACAGTGGTTTCGGTTCCTCTCCGTCCTTCTCGTACAAAATGACCGACGAAGGGTTAACCGCGGTGGTAGGGTAGTGGGAGTAGCTGCCACCGGTAAAACCGTTGACCGGCTTGCTGTCTACTTGCGGAAAACTGATCGGAATGGAGCTCCTGGCGCCACCGCCCTTGTAGGAATACTTGGAGGTGTAGTGGATCGGCGCGATCCTACTGCTTCGTCGGCCCGTGCATTTTCTCACCTTGACCCAAGCAAGAATGAATAAGACGAGGAGAAGGAGGAAGCCGAGACCTGCGGCGATCCCCGTCGTCAGCATGTGCCAGGAACAGAGTTCGCCGAAGTAGCCCGCTGCGCATGTCATCGTTCCGTCCACATTGCAGGTGGCCGTTGAACCGTTGTGACAGTTCGCGTTAAGGACTGTACAATCGGAACCGTAGTAGTCTTTGGCGCAGCTGATTTTGATGGAAAACTGCAGCACGTTGTTTCCTGCTCCGCTCTTCTCGTTGCGGCTGGTCAACGTCTGCACGGACTGGCAAGTGCTGAGCAAGTTAAAAGCTTTGGCCCCGTTATCACAAGTTCCACTCAGCTGAAAGTGGAGCATCTCGGAATTGTCCTTGGGAGAATAGTCGAACACGATTGGGTTATGCCACGATTGGGCTTTGTTCGACCCACTGACGCGGTAGGGAAAAAGAATCTTTCGGTAGCCCTCGCCAGATACAGTGCCATACTGGAGAGCTTGTGGAATTGTCCCACTCAAAACTGAAGTGTTCGCTGATTCTTTCATCCCAGAACTGCAACTTCCCTGGTGAGTGGTGAAATGGTAGCCAATCGTAATGGGATTGCATGTGCCGTTAGGCAGAGTCAGCTGCAAAAGTGCCACGGATATCTGCTTCTGTTGAACTGCCATACAGGCTTGGAGGGAAAGAATCACGAGAAGACTTGGTGCAAAGTACTGGAAATGATTTGTTTGGCTCATGGTGGAATAGCTCGTCTCGATTCGATACCTGACTAAAGTTTTGCTTGACACTGAAACTTACCTGCTAATTCACGGGTTTTATATTCGATCAGGTTGCCTTATTCAATGTATTGGTGCTTGCGTCCTTATTTATTTGTTTGTCAGGTAATCTCAGGCATGAATACAATGAATGAACTGGCGTTGGCGATCAAGCTTCTCACGCAGTATGCATGGGCGGACATCATAGATGCGTCGGGCGTACGTTAAGCGCATTTTCTTCCAATATGAATGGGCCATAAGAAGCCTGTTCGCTGTTTTGGCTGAAGCTTTTGTTTACAAATTGCTGATTGGATTGGCCACAAAATATTTATTGACATTTCGTTTTGTTGCATTCATTGGCCATAGAATGTTTTATCTATTGCTACGGCACGTTTTGTTGCTTTTATGTTTTGAGAGATTTTAATTTTGTAAAAATACACGGTTTATCCACGGACAATGTGCAAAATTACGCAAAAAACAAATTGTTTTCTTCAAAACGCCCGATATTGGAAGGAAAATCGAAACTCGAAAGATCCGAAATTCCTTCCGTTCCGAATAAGACAATCCGCGAGGATCGGACATGACATCCTGATCGATCGATCGATATCGATTCTTGATCCGTAGCGAATTTCTTATCCTTCTCGAGCCGTCTGTTTCTATTTGTCAATTCATATTGTTCGGAAACAAAGAAACAAGACAAAAAACTTGGTTTGCCTGAAACAAAACCATGTCTGATGATACAGAAGAAGGAGGAGGCAGCAATCTTTTCGGTAGGCCAACCCATACGTCAATTTTTTCATTACCATTATGTTCCAGTCTGTTTGGTGCTGTACCTATTTCATGGCTCATTCGCATGGATACGCGCTGGGCGTACGCCGGGAGCCCATATCCTTCCTACGTGAATCTGCCTTCATTCTTGTTTATTGTTTTTCAGAGCGTAGCCAATTGGACGAATTACTGGCGAGCGATGTTGAGGCTGCGGTTAAAACCGCACCCTGTAGAGCTCGCAGCAGCAGACGTCAAGGTCATGCAAATTTGACGTTGCGCGAAAAGAGAAAAATGTTCCAAAAGCGAGGAGAGACGGATTTGCCTCCTGTCTTCCTTCGGGAGCAGAAACAAAACGAGGGCAAAATAATGCGCTACGGACAGGTATATAGGGTACTATGGGGTAAATCCGGTCACCTAAGTTTCAGGGCTGCATGTCTCAGCAGCCAATGGACCGATTGAGACAAGTATTATACAAATCGATTCCTCGAACTCTCCTCTTTCAAATGAGCTATGTGGTTCATCATTTGCTGAAACAGCAAAGTTCAATGGAGCTTAGGTGGCCGAGTGTACCCCATGGCCGGGTTTACTCCACAGTACCCTTATTTATGGAGTTACACTCAAGGTGCCCATGTCAATTTTTGTGGGAAATGAATGTGCAAATTTTGCATAGAATTTCATAAAATTTACGGCGAGGGTGCCAGATCCCGTACGATGTATAAAGCCCTATTTACCATATGCGGTAACGCGATTGGGTTGGTCGATAGCGACCCCGCGGTATTGAATGAAAGGTTGGATCGGTGTCTGCGGGGTCGTCGACGTCATTTTGTGGTCAATTGTTCTTTTGACTCGCTCCTTTTCCGCTCCCAGATGATTGAACAACGTTGACGACCCCGCAGGCATCGATCCAAACTTTCACCAAATACGGCGGGGTCGCTATCGACCAACCCAATCGCGTTACCGCATATCGTCCGTATACAATTTTCTTGAGGACGTGGAGGAAGGACGGTGTCCAAACCCGGAGGAAAGGCGGGAAGATGTGCCGGAGAAGATTCCCAAACATCCTTCGCTCACCGACAGGCCCTACTTGTCCTATGTGAATCGCAATCCCTTCGCCATTTTCGACCCCACACAGTCGATGGGTCCGACGAGACAAGAGCTGGAAGAAGATCGAATGCTAAAGTACGCATGAACGTCGGCAGTGTATTAGCTACATGTACATACTAACTAGCTAGCTAGCTATAGCTAGTTTTTTTAGCTACGTGTACATACTTACACGTACGGTTTGATCACCTAAAGTCGTGTATGGACCAGTTGCGTTGTCGCGATGGGGTTGGTCGATAGCGACTCCGCCGCGGTATGTAGTGAAAATTTGGATGGGTACCTGGGGTCAGATCAGATTCTTCTTTTCACTCGCTCCTTTTCCTTTCCCAGATGACTGAACAACGTTGACATCCCCATCGACACCTATCTAAACTTAGGCTAAATACCGCTGGGGCAGTATCAATCGACCAACCCCATCGCGACAACGCAACTGGTCCATAGCGTATGGACCATATGCGGTAACGCGATTGGGTTGGTCCATAGCGAGCCCGCGGAATTTATTTAGTGAAAGCGTAGATCGGTGCCTGCGGGGTCGTCGACCTTGTTCAATCATCTGGAAGCGTCAAAGGAGCGAGTGAAAAGAAGAATTGACAACAAAATGACGTCGACGACCCCGCAGACACCGATCCAAACTTTCACTAAATGCCGCGGGGTCGCCATCGACCAACCCAATCGCGTTATCGCATATCGTAAATATGTCTGCGTACTCTTTTTCAGTCCGCCTCGTCGCAAGTTCGATGGTAAACCGCGTCACGCGATTCCGGTGCCAAAAACCAGCGACTCCCCGCCTCGCCCCGAGATACCCGAAGACGAACCAATCGGCAGAGAGTGTTACGACCCCGAATGGAAGAAGAAACGAGAGAAAGAAGAAGAAAAGAAGAAAGAGGAAGCGTCAACTGTTGTAACCCCTGAGGGCAAATTGGAAGAGATAGATTCGGAAGACGATGACGACGATTTTTTCGGTGACGGAAAGGCGGGAGATGACGACGACGATGACTATAATCGGTTGGAGTTTGACGAACAGGGGCTGGAAGTACAGACGTACAACAGGAGGGAGAAGGGAGGGGTTAAGTCGGTGGCGAAACGAGCGGACATGTCGTTGGCTGAGCAGGGCAAGTTGAGCGAGCAGGACAGCGTACGGAATGAGCTGCTCAAGAGGAAGCGAGGTACGCACAGCACTGAACAACGTACAATAAAAAAATAGGTAGAGGGTAGGTACAATCAAGAATACATGATGCGTACACTAGTGCGCCACACACGTGGTGAGTAAGTAAGTATATGGTAAAGCATATGGAGACTGGTGAATTCACCGCGAGTTGCAAATTCACCACGTGTGAAGGTGAACGCGTGGGAAAAATTTCGCGCGTGGGAGCAAGTGAGAATGCTCTACACGCAAACTAAAACTCGAAGTTCAAACTCACCGTGTGTTTACTCACCACGTGTGTAGGGCGCTACTGTATGGTAATGCGGGATAAAACCCTGCCATGGGGTAATAAAACCCGGCCGTGAATGAAGTAAGTTCATGATAATTTGTTTTTTTGCTACCTGTGCAGAAGAGATCATGCCTGCTCAACCTGTGCGACAGAAGATCAAGGGTTCTCGATGGGGCGCATTGCAAGAGAAGGTGGAGATACCCGGCTTGCCTTCTACCATCCCTTCCAACTTGACAGAGGAGCAGGAACGCATCTATCTCTGTACTTACGTTCAGTATTGTTTTATCCTTTTGAACCTGTTGCACGGCAGGAAGGATGCGTCAAGCTTGTTGTGTCAGAATTGCTGTTGTTGTATGTGCGCGATTGATATTGAATTGATGAGCTATTGATGGGCTGTTTTTAGTGCAAGTTCAAGTTGAGACAGTGACTCGAATGTTGCGAAAGGGTGATTACGGTATCGACATAAATTCTGCCAAAAGGTACCTACTGTATGTACATACATAGGAAGAGGTACCTATAGCCTACCTGGTAGTATGTACGTGTACGCTACCTTAGTGTACCGTACTACTTGTACAACGTGTTTGTGGTTGTTTATCAGATCTCCTAGTCCTGAGCCAGTGTACAACAATCGTGGACAGCGAACGAACACGAGGGAAGCACGGGAGAAGGCGAAGCTGATCCAGAAACGACACGACCTGGTGCAAGAGCTGCTCAAGATTAACCCGCACTACAAACCGCCTTCGGATTACAGGTTTGTGCTTGATGCCGCGTTCGCCAGACGTCCGTAAATCCTTACGTCCGTCCGTCCGTTCGTCAACCCTTATACGGTTGACGCGGGGTTGGGTTGACGACGGACGGACACGTTACTTACGGGTTGACAAACAGATTTACGGACTACAGGTTTATGCTTGGGACCACTACGTTTTGCGGCCCACGCACACTATTATCAGGGAATTTTGTTGGAAGTTGTTCTTGTATTGTTGTTAAGACGGCCGACGATAAAGCTGACGAGGCAAGTGTTTCTGCCTGCGGAGGAGAATCCACATATCAACTGGGTGGGCTTGATCGTGGGACCTCGTGGCCAGACTATTCAAGCCTTGGAGAAAGAAGTTAGTGACAGGCTACTTGCTTGCTCTGTGGTAAAACTAGATATCACCAAGCTTTCTTCGACGAAGCCGTCATGATTTTATAATAATTTGAGACAAATACTGCTAGTTGGGTCGGATACATTCCTTCTGAATTGGGTTGCTAAATATCTGTCTATTGTGACGTGACGTGCCGCGTTCCGTATGGCGAGGCGATAGCCGGACCCCGAAAAGGGGGAGAGAAATAGGACCGAACGGGAATCGAACCCGCTACCCTCGGTCACAGCTACGGACTTTTAGGCACACGACCCGGTACCGGTCCAAGCAGACGTGGGCACGGTTTTGAGGGTGGGGGTCTGTCAGTGGGGGTATGCAGGAGGTCAAAAGTGGGGGGTGTTGCGTACCCCCACCCAAAAAAATTTTTTTGGCCACGTACCCCCAGATTTTTTACGTACCCCCAAGAAAAAAACCTCACGTACCCCCAGCATATTTACGTACCCCCAACTGTAAATGGTGTGCTACATAACCCCACAAAGTCTATATCTATCCCCAGAAAAAAATGAGCACTATTTTTTTTGCACAAAGTGCAACAGTTTTTATTGTGCACCTTGTAATATTTATACAAAATGCAGTGGTGGGTTAATAAGAGTGGTGTGTTAGTGTGTGTTCGAATCGAATTTCCACTGTTGAATACTTTAGCAACTTGTCTAGAATGATAGGGATAAACCATTATATAAAACTATTCACTACATTGTGCAACTACAAACAACAATTCTTGACAATGCATGCACTTTGTGGAGTATGTAAAAATCTGAGCATGGATGTAAGCCAGAGGAAAAAAAGGTGGGGGTACGTGTCCTGGCAGACAAACTGCTGATTTCAAGTTTGGGGTTACGCGGTGGGGATACGTAGTGCTGTTTTTTTCTGGGGGTACGCGGGGGTATGTTCCTTTTCATTTTCCCTGGGGGTACGGGTGGGGGTATGGAGAGGTAGGGGTGGGGGTGCGTTCAACATACCCCCCCTCACCCCCAGGCCCACGTCTGGTCCAAGGACAGATGGCTAAACTCACCTTACATACCTACCTACAATACACTACTGGTCTCGGACGCTATTGCCATACGTACGCAGCACGTAACACTATCTACTACTGCGCTCGGCTGTCTTACACAAGCTAGATACATTGTCCACAGTTCTATCAAGTACTGTAGAGTCGGTCGGTGTATGGTTTCCAGTACAATTGCACGTACATACATACCAACCGTACATAATGTACTGTACGTTGATGTTATAGACTGGATGCAGAATAATCATCCGAGGCAAGGGTTCGGCGACGAAAGAGAAGCAGCTGGCCATCACGGCTGGACGATTGCCCAAAATGCCCGGAGACGACGAAGAGCTACACGCTTTTCTCCAAGCGTCAGAGAAGGAAACGTTGGACAAGGGAGAGGAAAAGGTATATGTACAGGATGTATGTACATGCATGATGCACTGTACATGCTGTACTACGTAGCCTATGTGTGTACATACATGCAGGATGTACTGTACATGCTGTACAGCGTAGTTTATGTGTATGTATGTACATACTGTACTGTGTGTGTGTGTGTGTGTGTGTGTGTGAGGAAACTCGCGGTGAATTCACAACGTGCGCGAAATTTTTCTCTCGTGTTCACACGTGGTAACTTTCAAACTCCCGGTGAACTCACTGGCCTGGCCTCCCTATGCTTCATTTTTTGCATATAGTCGGAGAAACGATCAAGAGTTCGCTTGACAATTTTGCCGCTCCCGTGGCAATGTAACATTTCTAAACATTCTAAGCAAGAGTAGCAACCGGCTTTTCGACCATTTTTCAAAAACTATTGCTATTCTTGTTTAGAATGTTTTAGAAATGTTACATTGCCACAGGAGCGGCAAAATTGTCAAGCGAACTCTTGATCGTTTCTCCGACTATACTTAATATAGAGAATTCTCCGGGAATATTCTCGCTACGTGTATAGCGCCCTAGTATTACCGTTCTTTTCTTGCATTCTTCCAGATCAAAAGCATCATCAGCAACGCCCTGGAGAATCCGGACCAGTACAAGGCGATCCGTCAGCTGCAGCTGCGCGAATTGGCCCTGCTGAACGGGACGCTGCGTCCGGAGGACTGCATGGGCATGGACCGCTGCGACAACTGCGGAGACACCACCCACAAGACCTTCCAGTGTCCGGAGGAGGTGAACATCGTCGGCGCCATGGTCTGTACCGCCTGCGGAGGTCGGGGCCACTTGGCCAAGGACTGCATCGCCCCCCGGCCCGGCACCATCTACAGGGGATTTGGAGAAGGGGATAGCGGAGGATTGGATGATGAGGTACGTACGTCAGTAGGATGGTGGATGTATGGGATGGTTATGTATAATGTGTAACGTTCTACGCAGGTATGGTAATAGCGTCCGGGGCCAGTAGTGTGTACGTACGTAGACTAGTTCTCGGTATGTAAGGCGAGTTTAGCCAATCTGTCCTTGGACCGGCTGTGACCGAGACTTCGATTCCCGTTCGATCCGATTTCTCTCCCCCTTTTACAGTACAGTATGTATGTACATATGTAGGCTATGTATGTACATGTACGACAGTGTTGTTGGGAGAACGGAGCTGGTGTTGTTTGTACGAATGGCCTGACAGTTTCGTATGTACTGTACCACTACATCCTGCCTATGCATGATGCCTCATTCACATTGGAAGCCTTTGCGCGTGGCGTACGCCCGGCGCATGTGCTTTCAATGTAAATCGAGCCTTGACTCACGAAAACAATGTGTTTGTGCTTGTTGCAGTACACGGCGCTGATGAAGGAGATCGGGGAGAAGCACTCGGCGCCGGGCTTCATCAATCCGGTGGTGCGCGGGCCGTACGGCCGGATGCAGGCGGAGGCCGCCGCACGCACCCCCGCCAACCCCCGACTCGCGGAACTGCAGCGCAACCCACGCCCCCCGCCCAAGCCCATCGTCCGCGTGGATCTCACCACCCCCTACAAGCCACCGCCACTCAAGGATCGGACTATGTAAGGCGAGAAGGAAGGGGAGAACATGAAGCGGAAGTGCACACGTTGGGGTAAACAGGCCACTAAGCGTCAGTAGTGCGCCGCACACGTTGTGGTGAGTAAACTCACGGGGAATTCCCCGTAAGTATGCGATGAAGCATAGGGAGGCCGGTGAATTCACCGTGAGTTTGGAACTCACCACGTGTAAACATGTGAGAAAAATTTTGCGCATGGGAGCAAGTGAGAATGCTCTACACGAAAAATAAAACACCATGAATTCACCGTGAGTTTACTCACCACGTGTGTAGCGCATTACTGTTGCATGTTCAATGGATCGATTGAAACAGGTATGATGTCAATCGAATGGCTGTGCGTGCGTTGTTGCTTGTTGGTACGTACAGCACGTCTCCTCGTTCAAATGAGCTATTTGGTTCATCTTTTGCTGAGACAGCAAGTTCACAGGAGCTTAGATGACCGGTTTTACCCAACGCAATTGTACCCTACATCTTTTGCTCACCATTGACATCATGATAGGTACTTGACCTGCTTTTTCTTTCAGTATCGGCGGGGCGCCTCCGCCTGGCATTCCGGCTCCGCTCGGCGCCGGCCCCTCCTGGCTTCCGGCGCCGGGAATGCCGACGCCGCCGGGCATGGACCCCCCGGCGCCCACCCGACCACCCTTGCCCATGCCCTGGGGCGCTGCACCCATGCCGATGCCATCCGCGACTCCGACTGGTCCGGCGCCTCCTGTTCCAGGAACGGCGTCCGTTTCGAGTAAGAGGGGTAGGGAATAATAGCACGTTCACAAAGGAGACATGCGCTGAGCGCACGCTCATCCGTTTTGAGTAAGAGGGTTAGAGAGGGAGGGAATAATGGCACGTTCACATGGAGACATGCGCAGGGCGCACGCTCGGCGAGTCCGTGGCGCAGGCAAAGGCAAATAAATGCGTGGACAGCCGTGAATGCGCCGATTTCTTTCCATCTATTTTCCCGTGGAGTACTGTTCGTAATTCGTACTATTAGTCTTTTGTAACCACATGATAAATACCTCATTTTAGATTCTCTCCCGCTCCCTCCTTCATCCCTCTCTCCTTCCGCTCCAACAGCTAACAGTATTGAGCCGGGACCAGCCGCTAGCACATCGAATAACACTGCATCCTCCACTGCTTCCCTGCCCAGTGAGGACATGATGAAAGCGATGATGCTGACGGTGATGTCGTCCATGATGGACGTGGTTTGGACTGAGCAAGCCTCCTCCAGTAAGAAGAAGAAGCAATCTTATTCTGTAGATTCGCTGCAGCAGGATGAGGAAGATGCAGCAGCCCCATCGACTCCACCTGTGGTTCCGCCCCCTCCAGTGCCACCCACATTCGATGAAGAACTTTGCACTGAGGATGATCTGAGGTGACAGGAAGAGGAAAAGGACAGTTATTTATTGTGGCTATGGATTGTATGAATGGATCGGTGAGTCAGGAGGGAAGAGATTAGCAAGAGATATGGGGAGTTATTTATTGTGGCTATGGATTGTATGAATGGATGGATCGGTCAGTGGTGCGCTTCAGACGTGCTCCGAGCGAGTTCGCTCCGAGTTTGAATTTGGAATGACTTCGTTTCGAACCGTAACGAACGTCAATTACAAACTCGGGGTTGTTCACACGCACGTTCCGAGAAACGGAGCGAGTTCGATGCGATTTTACATGTTGAAGCATAGTCAGGGCTCCGAATTCGGAGTTCACGTCTGAAGCGCACCAGTGAGGAGGGGAGGGTTGCCAAGTTTTGAAGCAACGCGGAAGGTGGCAAGCGCAGTCTTATTCGTTCGTCAATTTTGCATTTTTGGGGAAAGACAACCTCTGTCATGACTACAATTGTATGTATAGTACGGTACTTCCAGCGCAGCTAGATACAGAGCTACATAGTCTAATTGTGTTATGTCATTGGGACAAGCTTTTCGGCTTTGTGAATGATAGGGTACCGTGGGGAATGCCGGCCACCTAAGTTTTTCAGGGCTGCATATCTCAGCAATCAATGGACCAATTGAGACAAGTATTATATCAATCGACTCCTTGAACTCTCCTCTTCCGAATGAGCCATTTGGTTCATCACTTACTTGGTCACAGGAGCTTAGGTGTCCGAGTTTACCCCACAGTACCCTAATATTTATATTGACATGTTGGTAGATAAGATGACATAAACATGCATAAATGCAACGTTATTCGTATAGTTATTGTTGATGCGTAACTGTCTGGACATGCCGCGATAAAGTTTTATTCGATAAATCAAATGACTGGAATGTGTCATTGCGAACCTTCTGTCCAAAATAGAACAGTAAATTGCCCAATCAGGCACAAGCAGTACATAACATTCAATACATGCAGAGGATACATACATAGATGCTATGAACGAACACTCCTACAATAAACGTAATCAGGTATTTACCGCATGACGAAAGCATGTACATATAACACTTTTTACCGCATGTACGTTCATCCTACTTTCCTATGCCCTCCGCACACGCGCATCACAAAATAAAGCCCACCAGGAAAAGACAAGCCAAAATATCGCTAGCTACTTTCATTTGGTAACAGCCGATTGCTAAGTTATGCACATGATACAGCAGTATGCTTGCGTTATAGTTCCCGATCTAAAAACGGTCCGATCTAAAAACGCACTGAAAAAGAGCTGGGTCAGCTCACGACAGCTCGAGAATCATAACGCAAGTCGTGGATAGAACTCACTGCAATGCAAACCGTTCAGATTCAAAAGACACGGAAAAATTGAAGCCACTGGGTGAGATAGGTACGTACTTTCTTACGCCTTCGTAGAGATTATGTTGCGAAAACCAAGCCAGCACATGAAAATCATGACCAACCAAACATGTATGTACAGCACATAGTAAGGACTATCCTTCCATGACATAAGACAGAGACACATAAACATGAAGACTAAATACAAGCATACTACTAAGTACTAGTAGCTATGGCTACCAGATGCAACGTTTCATCACACGAACTGAGCATTACACGTCCGTACTGTACGCACTTATAGTACATACATGCCTAAACGTACTGTACTAGCGTACTACACACGCATAGGATCTTTCGCAACTCTAAAACCCATCCTGAGAAATACTTTATCTCGTCATTTGCGTCGCACGTTGCTCACCAGTAATAACATCTTAATTCGGACGGCAATACAAGGTGCGCAATTGAACCAATATCAATTTCGTATGCACAGTAGTATGTACTGTATGTGAGGGGTTCAGCACCTTTGACAAAAAAAAACATGATGGTTGGCTAGAGAGGCACAACCGAAGGTGAACACCACGGGACGCAGATGACAGGCTATTTCGGGATGAGTTATATTACGCTAATGATAACCAAGAACTGCTAACACGTATCTGTCCATTCCAACGCACATCTTATTCTGCCGCTGCCACAGGTCAAAAAGGCACAGCTGCACATATGTCTGTGTACGTACGTACGTAAGTTTGTAATGCGTAAAGTGTACACTGTACGTACTACGTACATAATGGTGACGGATGAAGCATTTTAGACTTTTCTCATCTATGTACCTGTTTCACTGCGTAGTAGACTGACTGAACAACCGACTCAAAGCTCCTCTCTCCTTTCATCTGTAAGCCGTGTCTCTCGGCTGCATAAACTCCAAGCGGGGAACACCCTGTACAACAAATTGAAGAAACATTTCCACCAAAATGCACAAGATATTTGCGAGAGAACAAAAGTATACGTAGGTACAGAGGTAATTCAGGCTGATGGCTGATGCACACTGGAAGGACATGCGCTCGGCGTACGCACGGCGCAGCCACTGTGCGTAGCGAGCTATGGACACGCCGCGCGTACGTCCAGCGCATTTCCTTCGAACGTGAATGCGCCATCAAGCTGTTCTTTCTGCCCTTGCACCGTGCGCTCTGTATGTACCGTACTTATTGTTACGTACTGCGTACGTATGGCAAGAGCGTCCGAGGCCAGTAGCGTACGTAAACTAGTTCAAGGTATGTAAGACGAGTTTAGCCATCTGTCTTTGGACCGGCACGTGGTCGTGTGCCTAAAGTCCAGCGGTGTGAGAGGGCAGCGAGCGGAAGGATCGATTCCCCTCTGCCTCAGATTGGACCGGCACATGGTCGTGCGCCTAAAGTCCACAGCTGTGACCGAGGGTAGCGGGTTCGATTCCCGTTCAGTCCTACTTCTCCCCCCCCCCCCCCCCTTTTCGGGGCCCAGCTATCGCCATACGGAACGCGGCACATCACTAGCGCGCTACACACGTGGTGAGAAAACTCACGCGGAATTCGCCATAATCGTTCGCCATGTGATGAATGAAGCATAACAGGGAGGCCGGTGAATTCACCGGGAGTTTGGAACTCATCACGTGAGAAAAATTTTGCGCTTTGGAGCAAGTGAGAATGCTCTACACGAAAAATGAAACTCGAAGTTCAAACTCACCGTGAGTTTACTCACCACGTCTGAAGCGCCCCACTCACAGAAATGCTAGCTTACATCGCTGCTGACGTGATAGGTGGACGGCTTGTACACCGTGTCGTCTTCCTCCATCAGGCGCTGTTCCCAGTTCTGCTGGTCCCTGCCATAGCCCGATCCGCTAGAGGTCGCTGCTGTCATCGACGGATTGAACGGGTCCAATCCGCCACTACCGCCGACTATGTCGGGTCGACTGAGACTGGCGAAGTTGTAATCGCCCGGCGCCGCCGTGTGATTGCTGAATACCGGGATCAGGTGATGTCGCGCCTCTCCCGCACCCCGCGGAGGCCAACAGAAGATGTTGTACGTACCGTAGGCCCTGGAAAGCAGCAAAGAAAGAATAGTTGCCTCAAGTTTTTGAAAGACGGAGGAGAGGCGTTTATTTTCTCTGGTCACTCCTTCGGTCGGGCTTTCCACTATCAAACGCAGCATCACCCAACGCATTATCGATTGGTTTTCCGTCTTCCAAAAAGCTGCGGAAATATTACGTACTGTATGTTCAAGTACTGCAATGTTCCGTAGATAACCCAAGAAGGGGCTACACAAATGGTATGGTAAGCGCCGACTAAGAGGGCAGTACACGAGAGGGGAGTGTACACGGAACATTACAGTATGTGGGATACGCTGGAAGAATAGACTATTGGTCCCCTAATTGTGGTCTTCTGCGCCTTCGGTACTAGGTTCCGGTCCGGCGTAAAATAGAATTGTGAGTTCATGTGCGGAAGCCACAAAACCATCAGTCAAAGTCAGGAATACTATCAGTTCACCGTTAAAGGAGTATTCGCCACTTGCGCTAAGAATTATGGGTGGTTGTGTGTGAGTTGACCACTCGGTTTTACCGGCAGGGTCACCAAAAATAAACGCCATCGCGAAAAACACATGTACTGTACATAGGTCAGCTCGCAACCACCCAAATTCTCTCATCGCAAGTAGCGAATATTCATTGAAAATCCCACCAGCTTTTCTGGGTTCGATTCCCGCTCGCTCCGTCGCTTTTTTCGTACCGTTTCCGTCGCCACATCATGAAGGCCAAGGCGAGCAGAGCGCAGAGCATAAAGGCGATCACCGGCACCAACAACCAGCTCGCTCCACCTCCACTACTCGCGCTGATCGTACTCGTACCCATATTACTCGTCGTCGAATTCGTCTGTGACTCGTTCACAGAAGTACTGGGGATCATGGTAGTAGTACTGGTAAGCTGCGTAGCGCTCGCACTACTGCTTCCTGTATGCTCCTTTGGTGCGGGAGTAGTAGTATTTCCCTTCTTCTTAGTGGTTGTGAGCACTTCTGTACTGTTGTTACTGTCCTCCTCCTGACCACCTTTGGGTTTGGTATGTACGATAATTTTCTGATGGTCGACACCGGTACTGTCAGTCTCGTTGCTCATAATCACAGTCTGTTGAGGTTGACGTCTCTGCTTTCTTTGATTCTGCCGGGACTTTCTTCTAAGACTGGCCTTTTCTTTAGCTGTATAAGCTTCTTTGGCTGAAAGCCAGAGCTCATGAATTACGGTCTCCATAAACAAATAACAGCAGGTAATTGGTCAACAAGAGGTTTGTCGTTTACGTCAGGTCAGGAAAGAAATAAAGTATCTCGAGGGTTTTGCAACCCCTTCAGATCACAAGGAACTACGTGTACTGAATTTCGAAACAAATTTTACTTTTCCATCAAGCCGTATATTACAATTCAATCTCGGTGTCTGGGGTAGCACAGATGTGACGCCAATAAAAAATACCAGAAATTGATAACATTAGGCTTAGGGGGAATATCCATCTGACGTGTTGAGGCAGAAGGAAGGCCAGCGACCAAGTAGTTTCGTAAATGCGACTCGTTCGAATTTACGACGCGTCGTATGTGCGTCTTTTCCGGATCGTACATACGACGGACGGTCGTATGCACGAACAAAATTTTGATCGCATATACGACCATCGCACATGCGACCGAGTCGTACATTAGACTGATTTGGTCACATATGCGACCGAAAAGAGTCGCATACGCGACCGAAAAGAGTCGCTTATAAAGTGTTTTAATGTGTTCAGCTATTTCTTTGATCTGGGTGGGCGTAAGGAACTGAGCCATGAGATATTCGATTGAAAATATCGACAAAATTATCGACAGATGGAACGTGATTGATCGACGAAAGTGAAGTGAAAAGTTATTTATTTTGTGTTTTGTTTACGACTGCTGTGTGTGTTTTGGTCGTTATATGCAGGGGTATACGGTGACCTAAAATTTTTGGGGCGTAAAATGTAGGAGAGCCAATCGGGGGGTTTGGGGGGCGGAGCCCCCCAAGAACGGGGGTCTGGGGGCGGGAGCCCCCAGCGGGGGGTCCGGGGGGCAGCGCCCCCCGGGAAAAATTTTTGTACCTACTCTCTTACTCAGATTAGTGATTTTTCACTAAACTTGTCACTAAACTGTTAGCGGCATAGGGACTTCATTTGCAATTAGTTAAATATTGCTAAAAAATGTTAGCGATTTTTTCACTAAACGATTAGCGAATCTTTTCACTAATTTTTAGTGACTATATCTGAATCGATTAGTAATTATATTCTGAACCAGTTAGCAATTTTTCACTATTCGACTTGATGGGTTAGCAATTTTATTTATCAAAAAACACAGTGCAATAAATAAATACCATAAATGAGATCAAAAAATATTCCATAGTAGAACAATACAAGCTCTAAAATTTAGCAAATTAAAATAATGCTAATTAAAGAGTATCACAATTTGCCAGCACATAATGTATAGATCAGAGAGAAACAAAACAGTATTAGTATTACCCCACATACGTATACATACAGTATTGCATACACTCTTACAAATTATGTACTATCTATTTATAAACAGTAAACTGATAGGAACAATCAACTGTAGCAGACATTCATTTATATATACATAGCAGAGGTGTTTGTCTTAATCATACCAGAATACTCCCAGAAAAAGGAGAGGATCATTTCATCTGGAAGTGTCCTTCTTTTAAACCATGTTGATTCTGACACATCTTGGCAGGCATGATCTGCCTGATGATCATTCACCACGTCACGTCTGCTTCTTGTACTGTTTCTTTGGCTTCTCGCTTCTCTGATCAGTCCAGGCCAGGAAACCATTGATTGGTGACTGCAGGCAGAACAGAAGGCAGAAGAGCACTGGCAATTTGTGCTGGTGGCCAAAAGTTACTAAAATAACAGCATGATTTTATTTTTCCAATGATGCATGCAGCGATGCATTGCAGCTTGTACTGTACAATATTGAGAAAAGTGGAAAACAAAACAAGTTAATGAACAAACCTGGGCCACTTTTGATGAACAAGTCTTCTCTGCCATCCATCCAGCATTCACCAAAATTGTCGAAAAGATAGAACAAGAATAACAGCAAAACTAAATGTGAAGCAATTATTAACCACGCAGACCGAAGCTATAAAGTCCAATTCAAAATGGCGGCTGGTAAAAATTCAAATATCACTAATTTATATTAGTGAAAAAATCGCTAACAGTTAGAGAAAATGAGCAAACTTGCTTGTACTAATTCCCGCCCAAACAAGAACTATACAAAATGAAACTGCTAACCGTTAGCGATTTTGTGCAAAATACTTTAGTTGATGGACCAAATCGCTAATCGTTCCTTAGATTCTCTTAATACTTTAGTGACTTTTCAGTATTCTTGTTAGGAAAAAGCCCGTCGCTAATTGTTTAGCGAAAAATTTTCACTAACAGGCGTAAGAGAGTATCAGACTAAAATGATGCATTTTCCGAGCTTCTGAGGCCACCTTGGCCACATTGCACGGTAATGCTGGAAACACAAGAAAAGTATGTACTGTGTACGTTCATACAGTACATTGGCAAGATCGTACATACGGTACGTAGGCAAAATGGGCGATGTAAGGAGGGAAGGATAGCACATATTGTAGGTACAAGGAGGTATAAAAGGGTTGGTGCTTGCAACAAGTGAGGGAAAGGATGGGGAGTGGAGATAGTGGTAGAGTGAACCGCACATAATGACCTCCTACACTATCGCACACAACTAATGCCATAAATCGCCTATTCACGCAGTTTTGACATCATTACAAGCTCAGAAACGATATTTTTCTGCGAAGGTGGGTTGAAAATTTTACGCCCCTAGCCGCCCAGGTTTGGGGCGTAGAACCATGAACTGGGGCGTATTAACGCCCCAACTTACTATGACCGTATACCCCTGATATGCGACTCTTTTCGGTCGCATATGCGACCAAATCGGTCGAATGTACGACTCTGTCGCATGTGCGACGGACGGTCCTATGTGCGATCAAAATTTTGTTCGTGCATACGACCGTCCGTCGTATGTACGATCCGAAAAAGACGCACATACGACGCGTCATAAATTCGAACGAGTCGTTTATACGAAACTACTTGGTCGCTGGCCTTCCTTCTGCCTCAACACGTCAGATGCATATTCCCCCTAAGCCTAATGTTATCAATTTCTGAAAATACTAATAGTCGCGAGGAATACATACATAGAAGAGGCAATAATTACCAAAGAAATAGGAATAATGGCAATAATTACCAAACTATTTCTTTCTGTTACGTACTAAAGTCATTATAATAAGCTGTCACGTCAGATGACATCACTATAAAACAGAGCGCCCGCCAGCAAAATGATATCAAATTCACGATGACACTCGATTGGGTTGACAAGCCAAAAACGTCAAAAAGCGCAAGCAATAATCCACTTCTACTGCTGAAACTACAAATGTATGCATACGTACATATTCATCCACGTACACCCACAACGAATATTTCCTTCTTGGCATCACTATTATTCGCGAGTCGTCTATCCAATATTGACCCACCCCACGTGACATAATTACACGTACCTCGAACGTAATGTACGTACGTAGTGTCGCATTCGCATAAAAGCAGAGCAGTAAGCAACTGGAAAGCAGCGCTACTGCATACGTACACGCAAGATAGCAAAAGCGCAATAAGCATTATTGCATTAGCAAAGCTTTAGAGTACGTACAATTATTCGCAGGCATGCGTACCTGCACTGCATGTGCATGAAGTACGTGGCTGGCTACCTTTTCGCTAGCAGGATTTTCGACCAAAAACATACCTACACCAGCATGCGAAAATCTCATACATCATTGGCGAGTGGAAAATAAAAAATACATTCACCAGCTTACTTCAACGGCTGTTATCACACATTGTCCAAACGGACAAAACATAAACGAAACAAAGAAACGCAACATCGAATGGAATAGAAGCGAAGAACAAATAACGACTAATCCAACAAGACGAAAATAGTAGAAAACAGCAAGCACAACAAGCATTCGATAAATGCAAAGCCAAGCAAATTCTTTCCTTACACACGACACGTGATACCTGACTGGAGATAACTCGTTCTCTTTCCAAGTATTAAAGTCTTGTACAACCCTCTTAACCCTCTTTTTGAGGAGTAATTAGCGGAAGGCAATATTGAAACCTCGCATAAGCGTGTCAGTCATTTCATGCAGAAGAACGCAAACAACACATCAAGAGTTTTCGCAATAAAGCGCTTACTAATTAGGAAGACAGTCAACATTATTGAAAACACCTCCATGCGTCAAGTAGGGTACTATGGGGTAAACCCGGACACGGGGGTAAACCCGGACCTCAGCAACCATACGACCGATTGAGACAAGTGTTCTACCAATCGATTTCTTGAACTCTCCTCTCTCAAATGAGCTACCACGTTCATCATTTGCTGTGCCCGGGTTTACCCCGTGTGTCCGGGTTTACCCCATAGTACCCTACATACCTACTACATAACATACATATCGTACAGGACTACGTACGTACCGAAGCCTTGCCACTAATATTACTAGTAATTTTAAGGAGCTTAGAATAGTTCAGACTCCTACGTAGAGTCGGTCCATTGAGACAATGCAAAAGATGTGTAAACTCGCGGAAGACTTTTTCGCGCAAACTAACACAAAATCACGTGGAAATATCCGTGCATTTCACGCAGAACAGGCTTCCGTGAATTCACCGCATTCTCTCAATGGATCTACCATGTTGTAGTATTTATGTACTATTCATACGTATGAACGTAGATGTAGTGTCTGTACGTACGGTACCGTACACATTGGCACAAAAGCGCGAATAGAGCCATGTTACAAATTGCGTACATTATGATACCCTACCTAGACCTACCGTTTAGTCGGTCCATAGAAAGATCGACGCTTCATATCCTCTGCATCTGCCGTAGAAACATTCACGCAAAGCCATAAGCCACAACAAAGGACAATAAGCAGCTTAGAGCTTTCCTTGGATGGGGAATGGACCATACGTAGGGCATTATGGGGTAAAACGGGCTTGCGAAAATCCGGCCACCAAAGTTTCAGAGCTGCATATTTCAGCATCCAATGAACCGATTGAGACAAACATTATATCAATCGATTCCTCGAACTCTCCTCTTTCAAATGAGCTATTTGGTTCATCATTTGCTGAAACAGCACGTTCAAAGGAACGCAGGTGGCCGGGTACCCCGTGTCCGGGTTTACCCCACAGTACCCTACGTACACTAATTACAGCCATATTCCTCCATCCATCCTCCATCTCCATCGTCCATGCTTTAGGTTATTTTCAGTTCGCTGCCCACGCGATAGTTGTGGATTTTGAGCCAGTCGATCTTGGTACGAGTGACCGGCAGCTGACGGCGTAGCGCCTTGAACGTCGTGTCCGACATCGTCTGATAGTTCTCCTGCACCGCCAACTACAACAAAGCACAGCGCATCCACGTGTACGAGCCCAGTGAGGAGGTACAAGAGTGGAAGTTTGACGAAATTGAGCTGTGCAGTCAGATGGGGTCGCGCGCTAAGAGGGGCGTAATCCCGTACTGCGCGCTGCGTGCTCGACTCACGCACTGGCCGCCCAATTTTTCAGGCTACTTCACTCTTGTCCTCGCATCTCCTAATGCCACTGTTAGGCCGCATGCGTACCCAAATACATAACACAAGGCCAGTACTTGTGTATACTGTAGGATATGGGATAATTTGGGATGGAGACAATTTGGGATGAGAAAGGATTTCACCGCGTTGTTTTGGGACAGACTAATTTTGCGGTACGCAGTGAGACAGAGAAACACGGGTGGGTACGCATGCACGCTAGAGATTGAATGTACCTAACCTTGTCGGTACAAATGCATGCATCTATTGTGCATACATGCGGCACGTACGTACGATATGGGCATTCAGTGTGAACATACGTGCACATTGCTTCCAAATGCACACGCACGTATCCGTACTGTTGGTACCTGATAGCTACTTTCCTCTTCCTCGATTATTCGAATGATCTCTTTCGCCGTGCTTGCCTCGTTCTACACAGGTAAACACAAAACCGTATCGAGTAGGTACTATCAGAAAACAGATGGGGTTTACTGCTGCCTGCATGCACCTGTCTTTTTCTTACCGAAACTGTAATTTTCTTATTGATTTCTTTCGAGCTGATCAGCTGAACATTGCCGTCTTCATAGTAGTGCACCTTCAAGCAAACATAATTCGCATTTTGCACGGAGAAGTCACACGATATGTATGGACCAGTTGCACTTCGAACTTTATGAGTGGTCGCGAGCTGACCCTGGCTCTGTATTGCACTTTCTCAGTGCATTTTCTCTTCCCCCTTACCAATCAAAACATGCACTGAAAAAGTGGCAAACAGCCGGGGTCAGCTGCTAAGGACCACTCATAATTCTTAGCGCAATTCGTCAGCAGAGCTCGACACTTGACAACATCAGTTCATAAACAAAACTGCTGAGCTGAGTTAAGCGCTCCGTTTTTCCAAACGTACGTGTGAACTGCCGAGTTTGAAACTCGGAGACGTGTGAACCACCGAGTTTAGCTCCGAACTCGGAGGCTTCTCGGAGCAAAAGTCGGAGCTAATCAGAAAAACAAAAAACTGCGCAGAAAATTTACGACGCGGCGCGTGAACCTCCGCAAAGTGATAAAAGCTGCTCGGCGTTGCTTTCTCCCCTTGTGAACGAGTGAAAATAAGCGCGCCGTGTTTATTCGGAGCAAAAACGTTAACGTGTGAACAACCGAATTACGCTCCGGATTCGCTCCGAATTCGGAGGCTCCTCGGAGCGAACTCGCTCGGAGCAAACTCGGAGGACGTCTGAAGCGCACCACTGTCAAAAAATTACTCTAACATTCTTCTTTCTTTTTTCTACCTGTACTCGTACGAGGCCCTTGAGTTCCGCTTGCTTTTCAGTCAGTACTACAGACCACTGAGAACGCCAACGACCGTTCCTACAGCAAAGTTGAGCACAACACGTAGTGTTGTACGTACTACGTAAGGCTGTAAAGAGTCGTGGTTCGGGCCCCCACGCGCCGAGAAAAGAAAGCGGTACCTGCGCTGTGTTATTACTGACGTTACACTGCGAATAATCGTTATTCCCAAGTTTCGAACAGGTGCGCCGCGCATCTTTCTTTCCCGCGTGGGGGCCGAATCGCGACTCATTAGAGCATAGGGCGACTGCAGAAATTAGGAGCGGATCGAAAGTAAGGCGCCTAGCAGCTTCAAGCGGTGTCTGTGTGTGGTACGATGTGCTTACAACTGAGGGTGCGACCGTCGAGGCGAAATGAGCACCCATCGGAGGTGTGGCGTGAAGCCGATCAGTGCAACTTCAACGCTTAAATTCCTATTCTTCAGTTTCCGTCACGTCTGTACATAACACAGTGTGCTACCTATGTACAAGTGTGTACTACTCGGCTGCTAGGCGCGCAGATCCTGACTCCCAACTTCCTGCAGTGCATTCTTGGTTTTGTAGGCCTCGTTTTCCAAGGAGATTGGAACTCTCAATGAACTAGTAGGGCCGATTGGAGTGGCAGAATCCAGAAATGAAATGGCCCGAATAATGCCGCGTTCACCAGACGTCCGTAACGGACGTCGTTCGTCCGTAAATCAGTAACGGACATATCTAGGAGTACATGGCACACCGCAAACAACCAGGCACTCCTAGATACGTCCGTTACGGATTTACGGACGGACGACTTACGGACGGACGACGTCCGTTACGGACGTCTAGTGAACGCGGCATTACCCCTTCCCCACGGTCCAAATTACCCCGCGGCACTATCATCATCATACCAGAAATTCTTCGGTTGAAACTGGTGCGATTCTATGCAGAGAGTGAGCGTGGGCCGATTCTGTTCCCAGCCGCCGAAAACGGCGCAGACGCCCGACGTCTGGTAGTGGTTCTCGAGGTACTTGTCGGCGGCGTTTTGCAGGGCCAGCCGCCAGGGCTCCGCGCGCGGTTCCACCGGCTCGCTTAAGGCCGTCACGTCCACCGCCTCCTTGCGCAAGTGGTCGAAGTGAAAGGCCTTGCCGGTGCGCGGATCGTAGAAGCGACCGCCGCCCAGATCGTTCAAACTCGTAATCAACGTCTGCAAGCAAGCAACAACAGTCAACCTTATCGTCAACATACAGTCAACCTTATCGTCAACATACAGCCAACCTTATCGTCAACATACAGTCAACTTGATGCAGTCAACAGTCAACTTGATGCTGCAATCAACAGTCAACTTGATGCAGTTAGCGCGCTACACACGAGGTGAGTAAACTCACGGGGAACTCCCCAAAAGTATGTGATGAAGCATAGGGAGGCTGGTGAATTCATCGCGAGTTTGAAACTCAACACGTGTGAACACGTGAGAAAAATTTCGCGCTTGGGAGCAGGTGAGAATGTTCTACACGAAAAAATAAAACTGGAAGCTCAAACTCACCGTGAATTCCTAGTGAGTTTACTTACTCACCACGTGTGTAGCCCACTACTCAACAGTAAACTTGACGCTGCAGTCAATAGTCAACTTGATGCTGCAGTCAATAGTCAACTTGAGGCATGCATGTGACGTGCCGCGTTCCGTACGGCGATAGCCGGGCCCCGAAAAAGGGAAGAAAAATAGGACCGAACGGGAATCGAACCCGCTACCCTCGGTCACAGCTGTGGACTTATGCCGCGTTCACCAGACGTCCGTAAATCCGTACGTCCGTCCGTTCGTCGACCCAACCCCATGCCAACCGTATACGGGTTGACAGACGGACGGACGGACGTATGGATCTACAGACGTCTGGTGAACGCGGCATTAGGCACACTACCAGGTACCGGTCCAAGGACAGATGTCTAAACTCGCCTTACATACCTAGAACTAGTTTACGTACACTACTGGCCTCGGACGCTATTGCCATACGTACGTACGCAGTACGTTACAGTGTTATCACTACTGCACTTACTTGTTGTTGATCGGGCGCTAGGCGCACAGGCAGGAATTGATCCTTGTTGTACTGGGCGAACGCCCAACCGCACGTCTCTCGTAACTGTTGATCATTGTTCAACAGAAGACGCACATCGTTGAACACCTCGTTGAACTCGCCTGGTGGCGAGTGCAGGATGAAATCGGTCGCTATGCGCACCTTAAACACATACCGCATCTGCGTCTCAAATTGTCAACAAGTTTCAGAGCTGCGTGCCACTTTGTTGACAACGAATATATGGGAATTGATACTTTGTACACGTTTCCGCATCTTAAAGTGTCATTTCCCATACAGTTGTAGTCAACAAAGTGTCAACAGATCTGCACCACACACATAGAGAAATATGGGTTTTATGCGAAGGGTTTCAGGGTTGAATGGGGCATCCCCAATGGGTGAGGTCGCGTTTAGCAAATTGAACAGGTAGTAGCGCTGTTTTCTTGCAAAACTTGTTTATTTTTCTTCAAATTTTATTACTTTTTAGCCACATAGCCGCTATTTTGCCAAAAGTAGAAAAATGTGCATAAAAATAAACAAGTTTTGCAAGAAAAAGAGCTATGCGTGTTCCACTTTGCTAAATGCGACCTCATTCATTGACCGTCAATTGTACACTCCCAAATCTTCATTACCTGTTCCTGATGTTCGAAATAATTGCGAGTTTGTTTGCGGCATAATTATTACTGCTGTTAGCATTTTGACTTCGTCGCTCCTTCCTTTCCGTGCTAACAGCAGTATTTATTATGACGCAAACTCGCAATCCACGCTTTTCCCATGATTTAGATTAGCCGCAAGAGAGACATCACGTGATCGGGCCCCGAAACGAACGAAGGAAAACTACGGTAAGTACGTAGTACCCGCGTTGCGTCGTCGTCTTCGTTTTTACTACGTACGTACGTACCGTAGTCTTTGTTAGCTTCGGGACGCCGATCACGTGATCACATCGAACGGTAAATCATGGGACCAGCCTGGATTTTATTTCTATTCGTTACTGTTTTTTTACCCTCTCTTTCTCAGGAATGGCTTCTCCGTTCGCTGCGGTCATTTTCCTCTTTCGTCACCCGATTTCTTCCAAAGGCAATCAATCAAAATTCGTCCGCGTGTCTTTGATCTTCGCCCCGAATTTGACTCCGTACTCCAATGAACATGAACTGATGAAAACTCTCCCCTGTACGCTTGTCGTCACTCGTCTTCTTTTGTTGATCCGGCTTCCTTCGCTCTTTCTTCTTGTTTGTTCCTTTTCTTTTCTTCTTTTTTCGTCTCCCTCCGTTCTTCCTGTGTTCGCACTGTGTTGCGTTGCGTAATTTAGAAATAAAAAATGTCCATGGAAAAGTCCATGCTCTTTTTATCTTCAGATGTATTTCTGACATCATTTTTACTCAAATTTTGCAAAACGTTCACACGTTCATCAAACATCTCACTGTTTTGGAGAGGCTAGGCTGCTAAAGAGAGCATTATTTATTACACGTCTATCGACATGTATTGGGAAGTGTACCTATCTTCTTCATCAAGCGCCATAAACGAGGTTAGAAATATTCCAGAACATACACCTAATAGAGGTACTATTATCACATCACTCTTTTTCTTCGAATTGAAGCCCGCAACGCCATGCAATCAATAATAGAAATGCGACAATCGCTTGAGTCCCAGTCTGTCGGAAGGTGGCGAGATGAGCAGCTGAACATTTCCGCCTCCGCCAGGGGGCTGACCGTCGACATCGGAAGCGAAAGCTACGGTTGCCGTCGTCGTTCCGTTCGTCCTTTGTCCTCCTGCCGATTCCAGGCGTCCATTCTGCAGTTCAGTGGAGGAAGCGGCTTGCAGGAGGCGTTCGTCGATTTTCAGAGCCGACGATCTGCCGCTGATGCCGAGCGCGGAGGCCATTTTGGCTTCGCTGCACGCGCAGAGCAGTCGGCGCAACTCCTTGCGAATTTGCGCGTCCGAAGTCAGATAGATGGGCAGGCGAACAGCGTTGCCGAGGATGGTCAGAACGCTGATCAGATCGGCGGAATAGGAGTAGAAGTTGAGGTGATTCATGAACAGGCCCTCTTGGTCCACGATTTCCCACACCACGATGATCACGTTGAGAACGTGACTGAACAGGTAGGAGCACGCGATGAGCACCAGGGTTCGCGTGGCGTTGTGCACTTGCTTCTTGTGCCGCTCCAGTGTCTCTTGACCGTACGCGAAACGCAGCATGGCCTCGCGAAGCTCCACGCCCGAGCGTAGTTTCGACTGCTTCCGCACTCGTTTTTTATTGGTCTTCGAAGACGTCGGTCTCAATTTCGCCTTCCCTCCTCGACCGCTGCCCCCGCTACTCTTCGATTCCGCGGGCTCCTCGCATAGATCTCGCTCCCGTAGTGCCAAAATTATCCGTATGTTCAAGTACAGTATGAGGGCGAACGGTATGATGACGGTGAGGATATGACGAATCCAGAACTTGAACAGGACGCCGTAGATTGGAATCAGGGTGAGGCAGGATTGACGCACGGTGTAGCGAGCCAGCGTTAGTGGACAATAGGGCCTATGCCTGATTGTAATCTCGAAATAGGAGGGAAATTTGAGGAGGAAAGCTGCGGCGCAACCCACGATTACAAGGATGGATCGCGTGAGCATGCGGAATCCGGTGAACATCCAGCGAGATGTGGACAGATAGCGCTCGTAGGCTCCGATGATCAGGAGAAAGGTGCTGGCAGTCATGGAGACGTTCGACAAGGCCAGGAACCCGTTGGTGGTCGCTGCCCAGACGTTCATCAGGAACTCGCTTTGCAGGTACTCGAAGACGACGGATAGAGCTATGACGGGGATGAAAGACAGGTCGACCAGGGTGTCGAACAGGGCGACGAACGCGAGAAAGAAGATGCTGGACTGTCGAAATTTGACCCGGCTGAAAAACAGGTAGGCGAGTATGATGTTTTCCACGGACGCTAACAGCGCCAAACTGCCACCGATTCCGACCACGAACCAGAGTTGCTGCTCGTTGTTCGGGTTTTCCAAAGTTTCGTTGCAATCGTCGTCCTGCATATGCAAACAGCCGGCGTACATCGCGCCGCCGGTTAACCACTCCTCCCAGTCCGACGCCGCCATGGGTTAAGCCGCCTGGACGATTGGGCTTTTTCCTTTTTTAGCAGGTTGTTCGGTTCTTGCTTGAGAGGTTACTGTAAGTATTTCATTTGTCAAGAACTGCGTTTTTCCATGAAATTCCTATGATTTTCTCTCTTCAGCTATCTGTTCAATCGAGGAGCTTCACGCGCACTGCAACAAAAGAAGCCTGGCAGAGAATTATGAAACGCGCTTGTCCAATAAGGAACAAGCTTGAGTGGTCAAAAATGACGATAATGCATTTTAGCACGACAGTTTGCTATACTACGTACATCTCTTAGCTAAACGTGAAGAAGCGCCGTCAGAGATTTTTTAATGAAATTTCTGTTCCAATTCAGCAGCTTCTTTTACCGACTGACAGGGACTGAAACGGGCGAAAAATTGATTTCCAATTTGCTTCTCATCAGTTGATGACAGTTTAGGGAAGTGTGTAAAACGGTTCCGTGAAGTATGTGTACTGTTCTGTAGGTGCAAGTGGATAAGGAAGGAGAAGTAACCGTAAAAATGCGCGCTGTCCATCGGAAGACATCTCTGTTATTGAATCGGGCGATAATTTTTTTCCTCGGCACCCGTAGCCAGCCGGATACGCAAGGCGACAGACACAGATAACGGAGGATGACTAGGAGACGGAGATTTTGCGGTTTATTATTGTTGCGCCTTTATTCTCAAAAGGCCCACATGAGGCGACCAATAAATAGCACCGACCGGATATGGGGCTCTAAAGCGCTCCAAAGCTAAGCGTCCTTGTGCTGTAACTTTCCGTGTACAACCAATGACCTGCTCGCAGTATGTATGTATGTACGTACGTACATACACAGTACAAAATGCTTCTCTGCATAATAAAATAACAAGCTACGGCGTCATGGTCTGAGCACAATGTGTTTTGAGGTGGATTAGGGAGATATAAGTATATGTACAGTACCAAGAATGCATTTTTCTTGTACATAGCCGATATAGCGTTGCTGATGCGGCGGTATTTCAAGGGGCTTACTCGGAGTATTACAGCAGTAGCGCAGCGCATCTTCAAAATCTGAATGTGACTTCATGTTTTGAATGGTGCTACGTATGCCTTCTTCTATTCATAGAACCATGGAACTGAAAGGCATTGTATGACCGACGAAAGAGACGTAATGTACAACGTTACGTACACAGCTTCTGAATGAGGGAATTTGATTAGAAAACAGTAGAGGGTCCATGGTGGTGCATTGTTTGTCGGTAGGACAAGCAGAATAATTCCCGGCGGAAGGGAAGAAGTCAATTTCAAGAGACACCGACGACGACAAAACGCGAAACTCGACAGACAGACTCGAATCGAATCGAAGGAAAGGCCTCACGCGCGTGCTCGAAGGAATTAACGGTCGGCGGCTAACATTAGAAGCGTGCGAAAACAAAAGAGGAACCAAGCTGCTTTTACGGTAGCTTTTTCCGACGTAAACGCATTCCCACGAAAATAATTCCGAACTTCGGGGAGGTAGATAAATCACGGACACCTAGAACCGAAAGTATGGAAAAATTATCGAAGTACTCGTTTTTCCTCAAGTTGTCCACGCCCTTCGGAAATAAATTTCCAACTGCAGCGGGAACGAATCTAAAACAAAGATCCCACGAAACGAATGCGACACATTTTCCTCCGTTTCCTCTCTTATGTTTGTCGCATTCGTTTCGTGGGATCTTTGTTTTTCTTCGTTCCTGCTGCAGTTGAAAATTTATTTCCGGAAGGCATGGACAACTTGACAAAAAACGAGTACTTCGATAACTTTTCCATAATTTCGGTTCTAGGTGTCCGTGATTTATCTACCTACCCGAAGTTCGGAGAAAGGAAGGGGGTCTGCATTGTACGTCGACGACACCAGTGCTATGGACACTTGAGTGCTTGTCTTTATCTACACGAGTCGGCAGAAAAAATGGCTGCCAAGCTTTTAGCAGCAGAAAATTTCAGCAAAGCTGTTTCGTCTTCATGCGATCGAGAATATAAGCACGAAAAGCAGAGAGACAGTTAGAGACAATGAACACTTTATTTTATAACTTTTGTAATGACTGACTGGAGAATTTGAGCGCCCCGAAAGGACGCTGGGCGGGCTACTAATCAGTCAAAAGCGTACATATTTTGTACATAGCAATAATCATAATAATATGCACTACTATACCTAGTAGTGCCTGTCGGTTCACTGAGAAAGTGTGGAAGATTTCTGAACCGCGGAAAGACGTTCTTGCGTGAAATACACGGACATTTCCATTATATTATTATGCTATTTTGCGCGAAAAGCCTTCCGCGAACTTCAGAAATCATCGGCATTCTTTGAATGGACCGACTCTATGGCACGGAGGAAGGAGTCACGGGCATAAATTTTTCTTCAAAGACCGCCAAACCAATTCTGGGAGGGCGTTAAAAGCCGCGACGGGTGCAATGCATTGCATACTTACTTACGTATGCGAACATACAGTAGAGGGCAGCAGCCGTTTCGGTACCGAAAGAAAGCGAGCCGGCCCTGAAAAGCTTTCCATAGCTTTTATGATTATGCTTAAAAAGATTATTGGCTTTTCACGCCGGCAAGAAGAGATAAGTTGTGACAAAAACAGAGAAATGTTGTTCATCGGCTTTATTGGCGGTATCAGCTGCAAAAGCAGAAGCATTCCTTCCTCCTGCTATCCGCTATCGTTTCCTCGACAGTAAGAATTTTGTTCCCCGAGTGCGGGGTCGTCGGGGATTCCTGGTCGGGGCGGCTGTAAACGGAGCATGTGTAAACAAAGCTAACTGCTATGGACCAGTTGCGTTGTGGAGATTGGGTTGGTCGATGGCGACCCCGCGGGTCATTCAGTGAAAGTTTGGACCGGTGCCTGCGGGCGTCGTCGACGTCATTTGTTGTCAATTGAATTCTTCTTTTCACTTCGCTTCTTTCCGCTCCCAGATGACTGAACAACGTTGACATCCCCGTCGGCACCAGGTATCTAAACTACTCTAAATATCGCAAGGTGGTCGTTATCGACCAATCCCATCGCGACATCGCAATTGGTCCATAGCCGTCAGAGATTCTGGGGTTTGCATGCACCACACGACGCACGGATAAAAAAAGCTACCGCGCAACGCAAGTGAATGAATGTTACACATACAGGTAGTATGTACAACTACGTACAACTATTGTACATTGTAACGGAGAATGTATGTACTACATATATTACATACATACCGTACATTTGACATACATAGCAACTATGTAAGCGTACGTACAGTATGTGCACATCTGTCAAGCCTTTGCCCATGCTTCCGCACGCAAAGATACGGAAGCAGGCCACAGTATATCAGTATGTGGGAACGGCGAATCAATTTGGGATTTTGGGGACCCCAGCTGTGACAATTTTGGAAGCAGATCGGAAGTACACAGCGACAGCTAGCATACATTCGCTTTAGGTAAAGACTTTTCCCGCTTCTTCCTTTCAGTTGCAGCAGGCATAAGCTACTGGGAAAGGCGAAGGCACAGGCTGCATAACGGGCTGTGGACGCTCATAGCTTACGACCGGGTTGCTTCATCAAGGAAAATACTGGCGCAAAGCCGCACTGAGCGCACATGCAAATGACAGTTTTTTCGCACAAGAAAAAGCTGATAAAAAGCAAATCACGTTAGGACGCCAGTCGCCTGCGAATTGTGGCCAAATTTAACGCCCACCCACCTTCATACCCGAATAAATAACTACTGTATACGAAATAGGCCTACATACAATGTGTGTACGTACGTATACGTACGTACGCATTACACCGACGTTATGTACGCTTTTCCGAACCAGAAACGACCCAAGGCTCCCAAGTGCCTTCTTCACTATAACTGCAAGCAAAAGCAAGTCATTCGACCGACATCACTGAATAGTGGTGTAGTAATGGTCCTGTATACTGTACATGCATACGCTCTCATCTCATTGTTCTGGAGTAAAATAATATTTTACACACACACACGTAACAACCTTGATAAAACAGAAGATTTATTATACTTGAAAAAGCAAAGATCAACAAGTACCTACCTACGTGCATATGTACTTGTCCTGGTAATAACTTAGGCGTCGCTTCCTCACTGGATAACGAAAAGGACGGGGAAATCCCCGTCCCGTCGAGAAAGGACGGGGATATCCCCGTCCTTTTTGCAGTCCTTTTGGTCGAAAAGGACCGCGGAAACGTCTCCAATAAACAGAAAATAAGCCAACAGACAAAAGAACCTGTGCTGTCATTCAGCACGAGCTGTGTTGGTTGGGGCAATAAACGTTGGGCGCTGGTCAATAGAAGTGTGTGTCTGTCTTCTCTTTCCTTGCTCGCGCGCCACTAATAAGAGTTAATCCCTTGCCTCACATCTTTCCGCCTCCCCCTCTTCATGTACTAAAAACTTCGCCCGGGAAGGGGTAATAAAACGGTCCTTTCCTGACAGAGCAGCCAGCAAAAAGGACGGGGATTTCCCCGTCCCTCACGGGGATTTTGGTTATCCAGTGAGGACGCGGGCCCTTAGCCAAAGATCATGGATAAATCCTCTGCGGTATAGTTGTGCCTATATGCCTGTATGTGTAATCATCGGTTTTACGTCCTTGGGCTTACATTATACACGTACGCACATAACGTCGGCACACAAGTGGAAAAGGTAATTAAGAGACGGCATTGGCATGCCAAGTAAGTTCAGGCAACGGGCATGGAAGGCAGAACCAGCCAGCACACTTTTCCTTCATCGCCGGCGGTTTTACGCAAGAGAATAAATCACAAGAAAATGCCTGCTAATGCACTACTTTTTCATTGGCTAAATGGCAACAAAAACCGCCGAAGAAAAACCACTGGTGGGCCTGGACCTGGAGTACCTATAATCTAAAAATGAATGTCGGAGAAGACAAGTTAGCTAAGCAGTTATCACCCGGGCAACAAAGCGGAGCGGAACGGCATCTACCGGATCTGGGGAAAAAATGGCTGCCGTTTTTCATGTCGCTCCTCCCTACGTGCAGTACTCTAGGTGTAGCTTGGGTTGGTTGGACATGCATGGACGGACAGCAAAGATCAGATCACCATATATCGCCGTCACTTCTATGCAACGGATTAGGCTAAAAAAAAATATTTCCGACATACGCCGAAGATATTCACATTGGGGGTGAAGATACGGTAGGCGGCATGATCCTGAAACTGCGGCGGGGCTTGCCGCTTGCACTTGCATTTCATTGAACGATTGACCGTGACCCATAAAACAGCAGATTGTAGTATAGTACAAATTATATTTCTGGGACCCATGCATTATTTATCTCAGGATCTAGCCAACGTAGCTCAAAGCGGTTAAAAATCTCTCGATAACTTTAGCTCGCCTGGAAAATAAAAGAAACCGCATGCGTCTACGTGCCCTCAGTATCGAGAAATCGCCAAATTCCTTAAGTACTAAAAATGTACTAAAAAGGTACACTTTTTTCGATTATTCCACATAAATAAACAATGCCGCAAAAACTTTTTCATTAAAAGTAGCCTATCCTATGTAAAATTTGGGGTAGATTTCAAAAACAGTATCGGTGTTTTAAAAAAATTTAACCCCTAGTATATAATTTTGCAAAATTTGTATATTTTTGACAATTTTTGGGTAGGGGTTAAATTTTTTGAAACACCAATACTATTTTTGAAATCTGCATCAAATTCTACATAGGATAGGCTAGTTTTAATGAAAAAGTAATTGCGGCTTGTTCAGTTATGTTGAATAATCGAAAAAAAGCGTACATTTTTAGTACTTAAGGAATTTGGCGATTTCTCGACACAGAGGGCACGTAGACGCATGCGGTTTTTTTTATTTTCCAGGCGAGCTAAAGTTATCGAGAGATTTTTAACCGCTTTGAGCTACGTTGGCTAGATCCTGAGATAAATAATGCATGGGTCCCAGAAATATAATTTGTACTATAGTTACGTATTTTGTCGATGTTTTATTCGATTGTAATACTGGAGGGAGCTGGTTGACTTGACTTGACACTCCTTCCTTCGCTCAGCCTGCTGCACCGGCGCAAGAAGTTTATGATTGATGACCAGTTTGACAGTTGACACCAATCGAATGCAGCCGCTGGCGCTACAACTCGCCGGGGTTGTTGTAACATTTCAGTTGTTCGCTTCGTCGTATAGCGGAATGCAAGCGAAGGCGAAGGGCATATTGCATGTTTCCTTATCACAACAGGGTAAAATGGGGTAAAGTCGGACAGTGGAAAATTTTCGACGATACCTACTGTATGATTTCCCGCAGCCCGTTAGAATGCCCTGACGCTCCGTATAATGGCTATTGTCCGTATTGTGTTAACGCGCCTAAAGTGGATCACACACAGTACGCTATAGTCTGGTCTGGTCAATAGCAGTTGGCACTTGAACTCAAGGCGCGTTGCGCTAAATAGATTTACAAATGCGGATTTCTATCCACGCTTTGTGTACTCCTATTTAGCAGAAGTACATGCAAACTACGCACCTCGCCTTGAGTCCAAGTGCCAACTGCTATTGGCCAAACTATAACCCATCAAAGTGCAGCACTTCTAGATTGATTTGTTTGTCGTCGTCGTCCAATAAGCTACAGTACTTATTTAGTTGTGTTCAACTGTACTTATTCTTAGTCACTTTTATGCAAAAAAGGTGGAGGCATGGGAAAAAATTAACCCGCATCACCGATATCACCCTCCTTGTGTTATGATCGGCCGGCATTCTCTCTTGATGGCATACCTGTCATGTACAGCGTATAAATGTGCATAAAGAGGTGTGCTATATTATGTAGTGCTGCTCGGTATTGTATCCGTATCTTCTAGTATTTGCATTGCATTATTTATCAATGCCATGTAGGGTTAGACGACAAAAGTCTCGCCGCCGCTGCCACACACACAAGGTACGTACGTACGTGCGTGCACTACTATTTTGTTGAGGATCCATTTGCAAACAGCGATAAACATCGCCCTTTGCCATTTTGCCCGATCAGAAGAAGACTGAAGATGCCAATTTTACACACTCTGCCTCGGTACGACGCGCGCGCTGCGCCTTTTGAGCCCAGCATAGCGCGGGGCAATTTGGACCACCAAATCTTTCAAGCCGCGCGCTCCTTCGCCTCTGTAATCCACTCCGGACCCATCGAAATGATCTGCGCTAACTTGTATTCGTCGGTCGCCCGAAGCGAACGAAGAATTACCGTAGGAAAAAGCGAAGACGAAGACTTCGGTGTGGACAGTTTGTAAAAAACTAAGGCTGTCCATGCGCCGCGTACAAAGTACGGCGCGCGCATAGACAGTTGCAAGTGCGCCAACTTCTTTCACAACTGTCTACGCGCGCGCGCCATACTTTGCACGCGGCGCATAGACAGCCTTCGCTTTTTCAAACTGTCCACACACCGAAGTCGTCGTCTTCGTTTTTCTTACGGTAATTCTTCGTTCGCTCTGGGACCAGGAGGACGGAACACAAGTTAGCGCGGTCATTTCGATGGGTCCGGGGTAGATTCTGCAAAGGAGTCCGAAAAGTTTACCTATAGAGATTATATATTAGGCATATACATATACACTCTATAGTTTACCTTAGCCACGGCTACGCGGTAGGTTGTTTTGCGCGAGGGGGGATGGGATCGGGGTGCGCATAACCAGTATTTCTCCCAGGCCGAAATTACCCCGCATTACCACGGCAAACGAACGAAGCTGCGGTGCTCGTCTACGTGCCGCTTTGGTGCGCCGTATATCAATCCGTTTGGTTGAAAGCAAATAATGCTGAGCAAGCGTTGACCCAAAGCAAAATGCTCTTTCTTCTTTTCTCAAAGCTAAAAGCTGAATGAGGCCATCGCTCTTTTTGCGCCGTACGTTGGAGAATATTCTCTGCCTTTGCTTTGTTGCTTTTATCACATTAGCCACGCATTGAAGAGATATTTTCTTGTGTGTTTTCCATTTTCCGCTTGATTGTTTGTATGCACGTGGGAGTGGAGGTAGGTATTTTAGGTAGGTAAGGTAGCCTACATACAGAGTGTCTCAAAATAAACCGTCCACCTTTCCGTGCATGTAACTCTGGAACCACATCTTTGATTTTCATGCGGTTTCTTTTATTTTGTAGCCAAGGCTTCACCTGAGATCTGTACAAACTTTCAACTATTTCGTCCACATACTACGGAAATTGCGACGGTTTGAATCTTGAAGCTCAAAATCGACGTTTTTCTTCAGTATGGAGAAAAATCTCGGTCTTATTCTTTCAAGATACCCAGTTCAATGCGTTTGCTACCCTGGCACTGGGGCTAATGCATGAGATACGCATTTTCTAGCATTTTGGAACATCTTTTTTCATTACGAGGCTAATTTTGTTTGGACCATGCACAGAAGACCCCCTAATCGGCACTATCAGTTCGAAAAACCCTCGTTTTTGACCGCCGGGGAAAGAACGTGTCTGAGTAGCTTCCACTTGGCCTATGAAGCTCAAATTCTGTACACGTCTGAGTTGAAGCCTTTGCTACAAAATACAAAAAACCGCATAAAAATTTAAGGTGTGGTTCCAGCGTTACATGCACTGGAAGGTGGACGGTTTATTATGAGACACCCTGTACTTTACTTAGGCAACAAAATAGTTAGTGAATGTGTCGACGTTCACGTGATGTGGACGACAAAACTGGGCAATGCGTGTGATATTATTGTCCATTTTGACTGATCGATGTCGTTGTCTATTAGGTTCTGGTTATGTATGTATTCCCGCACATGCTGAAGGACATAAAAGCTTCCCCGCGCGCGCTAGCCGCCGTGTAGATTTTGCATAATTGTGGCGTGTTGTGTTGTGGCCGTGAGTAGTGTGAGTGGTTATTTTATTGGCGCTTGGTTGCGCGTTGTGCATGTGCATGTGCTTGTGTATGTGGAACGGAATGTTTTATGCATGGCCCGCCAACAAATGCCAGATGCACAGCTGGCACTTTAGAGTAGGATATTTTTGGAGTAGGTAAGGTAGCCTACTAGAATTTAGTATTTTCACTGTTCAAGCCTTATTGAAAGTGTTCTGGACAAACTCTAAACTTCTGTGCAGCTGCGAGCTATTTTATCCCATACCCGAGATTGAAACTTTGCGCATGTGTAAAAAACAACCCTGGAAATTGCTGCCTTGAATGGTTCACGTATTTGTGTATACTTTGTTTTGGCCATGCGTATGCGTTGTTTGTGTCGGGTTTGACGCTTGACAAGGCCAACCTTTTATAATATTTTACTCCATTCAGTCGCACCCTGTATTTATGAAATCGCCGCCAACAACTTTCCCCTTTCCTGCCCTAAACGCATATGCTATATAGTATTGAGCTCTGGATATCATCTCTGTGTACATCTGTATCTTCTCGTTGTATCACGCGTTGAGTAGATGAGGTAGAGGTTGGCTGCTATGAACAATAACGCAGTGCCTTTACGTACATCCTTTGTTTCGATTCACGTGCTGCCATGTTTTCCCGCACAGATCTCGTGTCAGTTTACGCGAAACACGGCCAGAGCAGTTCTTACTCTTGCCCACGTGTTTTTCTGGAACAAAAATCAATGAGAACCTGTGCAGTGTCGCTTTCAAATAATATAGGTACCTCCTTCTCGTACATTGATATTGAATGTGCAAGTGAATGTACGTACGTAACGCACATACATACGTACGTAGTACCTTAGTGCACTTTTGTTATTGTTCCTTCCTATTATTCTATGTGCGCAGTGCACTATTTATTATTGCGGCTGTGTTTCTATGGAGGAATCGAATCGAACAAGTGGAAATGGCATTGCATGGCTGGCTGGGCGCAACATTATCTCTGTAATTTTATTCTGCCTGGCACACTAGCGCCTTTTATCCCCGCATTTTCAATATCCTCTGCTTTACTTCGGCTGAAACAGAAGCTGCGCTTGGATGCTCGGCATTTATTTGCTGTGTAGCGTTCTGTGGGAGAAACCAGGATTATTATTTTTACTTTTGTTGCGCTATCACTCACTTTGGTATCACATCTCACAATAGAATACATTGAGCTGAACAGATGAAGCTGCTGAATGTAAGCTAGCGGCTGCTTACTGTTTCTTATTATTTCTAGTTGAATCAACTTGCCCCCTATCCTCTTGAAATCCTCACCTTGCCCTCGTCTAGAGGTCTCATTACTGTGTGTGCAGTGGTGTATACCGGTCCCCAAGACGCCACATCTTTCTCTCGAGCCAGTTCATCTTCAAAGTATCTCATCTAGCTGTTGCCCTTTCTACTCTTGCAATCGAGCTGTCAACCCGGGGATTATTAGAAGAAGACGGCTGGTAGCTTCTATGTGTACGTACATACCTATAGCAGTAGCTCGCCTGGGCTAGCGATAGCTGAAGAGCTGCTAGAATGTGTTTCCAGTTTTCTGGACCTCTTCATCTAATATTCTATCATTGAGCGCGCACGTATCAAAGAGTACAATTATTGTTTATGCTGCTTGTGAGAAGCTCCGAGCTGCAAAGGACAAGCTTCGATAATCTGTCCAGTTCAGCCTAAAACGAAGGACTACGGTACATACTGTAGGCGATGAAGGCCGTTAGTACTGATCCTTCTGCCTCAAGTTCTACTTTGGTGGCAGCGATGTCATCGTCTTCGTCTTCGTCGACGTTTGACGAATCGGCGGTAGAACCGGCTCAAGGTTTAGAAGGCATGGATCAGGTTGGAAACGGGGTATCGCCAACGAAGATAATAGCAATGGAAGAGCGAGAAGAAGAAGAATCGGTACAGCTGCTACTGACGCCGTCATCCACTGAAACGAAGCTACTGGAGTCCAGCTGTATTGACCACCGCCTAACGTCGCCCGCTGCTTGCAACGGAAATTATGAGAAGAATGGCGGTGGTCCACTGAGGGACAAGGCTAATTCCTTGTCCTCGACACCTGGGACTGGGGTCAGCTTTCGCAAGAAACTGGTAATATTTACGTGCGCTCATCATGGTTCTTTGGTATTCGCGTGTACAGTTGAGTACAGTATTATGTACGTTACTTGTGGAGCATTTTGCAAGGAATGTTCTTTTGCTTTTGTTTCAGCGCAAGAAAGTTTGCTCAAGGCTAAATACGGGTTGTTCTCAATGCTTCATCTGGTAAGAATGAATGAGCCTAGCCGTATTTCTTATCTGCCTACATAGTGTAAACCGTGCTTTAGATAGGTATGTACTATACTGTGTTGTTTACGTACACAACACACACCGTATTTTTGGGTGTCCAGTATATAACCCCATCAGACCTCTCGATTTTCATATGGCCGCGGGCTATACACCCAAAATACGGTAATACCTATCCACCTAATTTTACTCATCATCTAAAGTAAATTGCATTTTCAATGCTGGCTTTGGCTTGGTTTGTTTGTGCAGGTACAGCGAGTTTCTACTGCGTCGTCCGTTGCTGGTGGCTGGCGTGTCTGGCAGTGTCTGTTTGGCGCTCAGTGTGCTCGCCTTCAGTCTCAAACCGCCAGTTTTCCGCGCGGAGAAGGAGAACTTCTACACGTGGGGCACGGCGATCAGTGGCCGCCTCAACGCCATCAAATCCCTGCAAAAGATCATCATCAGCAGCTACCCATCAGCATCTACTGAACAAACAAACACAGGGGGAGACAGGTACAGAACGTGCTGAATCAATCAACATAATTTCAATGATCGCGAATGAAATAGCGGCTGCGTAATTAGTACAGAAAGTTTATCAAGGCTTAGAGGGAGCCTTGCATAGCATATGGTATAGTGCGGTAATGTTGAGAGCAAATGGATTTGTTTTGCTAGCGCATAGGTACACGTGATTTAGTATATAGTGTAGGTGTGCCGTGTAGGTACGCACTGCATTATGCCGCGTTCACCAGACGTCCGTACATCCGTAATGTCCGTATGTATCTAGGAGTGCATGGTCGTTTGCGGTGCCATGCCATGTACTCCTCGTACGGAAGTTATGGATGTACGGTACGGATTTACGGACGTATGGTGAACGCGGCATTACTCTGGCCTACCCCTACATGTATTGTATACGTATGACGTAGGCCTACGTACGTACTGTACATACAGTATGCAGTAACTGGCACAATGATTGGTTGGTTGTATAACATAATCTTGCAGATCAGCTGCATTTCCTGCCACATTGGACCATCCTGCACCGTCAGAGAGGAGTAGTGCTTCAGCCTTGTCCAACTATGACATGATGATGCGTGCGTACGGCGCGGGTTCGGGTCGCTCGCCGACGTTGCTGGAGATGCGCGGGGACCTGTGCGCGTCTCCGCTGGTGTTGACGGTGGTACTGGAAGCGCGCAGAGCCGTGGACCTCTTAACGCCGGACGCGCTGCGGGACCAGTGCGAGCTGGACCGTCTGCTCACGCGCCGCTTGGACGCAGCCAACGACTGCAGCCCCGCCCAGATTTACTCCCTGTTCAACGTCATTAGCAGGGAAAATGGCGGCGCAGGCATTCCAGCTGCAGACGGACCGGATTCTGCAGAAACCAATCCTGGAGGATTAGATGCGCCGCAGGAGGAGCTGGAGAGCTGCGAGGTGACGAGTCAGCGGCTGTTTCAGCAGCTGCTGGAGATGGGCGGAGCCGTGGACCAGGAGACGCTGGAAATCGCGGTGGATTTGCTGCCGCGGAAGTTGGTGCAAACCTTTCTCTCCAAGAACATCCTGCAGGGGGACGCGGCAGGCTCCGTCTATCTGGCCGTCTTTCTCTCCGCCTACAACATGACGCCCACCTCCATGCAGGCGCACAAGCTGCTCATCGGCGACGGGGAGCACTCGACGGAGACGCTGCGCTTTCGCGCCCTGTCGCTCAAGGGTCTCTATGTGAACGAGCACGCGTTGGCCACGCTATTCGGCGCTCTCGTGACGCAGGACCTGCTGATGTACGTGCCGGTGAGCGGGGTGTTGGTCTTTGGGCTGATGCTCCTCTATACCGGCTCGCTCTGCTACACGCTGGCCAGTATGGTGTCGCTGGCATTCGCCTTCAGCCTGTCCTACTTCATTTACGCATTCGTGTACGGCATGGAGATCTTCTGGTTCACCAACTACCTGGCAGTCATCATTCTGCTGGGAATCGGCACGGACGACACATTCGTTCTCTTTCATTTCATGCAGGAGTTCCACTGGAAGACGAGAAGGTCCAAGGGGCTCAGGAAGGACGCAGGGAAGAAGGAGGAACAGCAGGGAGAGGAGGAAACGGAGGAGGAGGGAGAGAAGAATTCGTCGGCGGAAGCGGCGGCGTTCCGCAAAGCCAGCTTGGGTAAGCAAAGAAGCGAAAAAGTTGATGTACGTACGTATGCGTGGTACGACTAGCGGCTGCTGGAATGTACGGTGTGGCGTTGGGCTGAAGGGATTATTGGGCTGCTGAGCAAAATGCGTACTGCGAGACCAGTAGTGAGCGGGGTCTATACGGCCAGGCTTAGAGGCTTAGGCTTAGGCTTAGGCTTAGGCTTAGGCTTAGGCTTAGGCTTAGGCTTAGGCTTAGGCTTAGGCTTAGGCTTAGGCTTAGGCTTAGGCTTAGGCTTAGGCTTAGTGCTGAAAGCTTGTGCTGACAGGTCTGCGAAGAATTATGTGGCGTGAAACATCAAAGTCACCTGCTCACCCAAATGTCGTGTTTGGCATAGAACGGAAAAGAGGCAAACCAGTTCGTGGTTTCTGTTGAATCGGCTGCAGCTTTACAATAATTATTCGTTATGTACGTAGGCGTAGTATGAGTGAAAAAGTTTGTTCAACGTATGCAGTGAAGGCTGCAATGTGTATGCATTTTCACCGTACTGTGCATACAGTACGTACTACTCCTGGTACTACGTACATACATAGTTACGTGTACAGTACGCATCTTTGCTTGTTTGTTCCAGCGATGTTTCTCACCACCTTCACCACTGCCATCGCGTTCTTGACGAACATTCTGAACGGAGTGATAGCTATCAAAGCCTTCGGCGTCTTTGCCACTACCGTGGTTCTGGTCAATTATCTGCTAGTCATCACATTCTTGCCCGCCTGCCTGGTGCTGATCGGTCGCGTCTGGCATGACAGCAGTAGGTGCGGGGACAGTATTAAAACTGGCGGCCTCTCTGCTCGCCTGTCAACCGGCCTTAATTTCGTCGGCGACGCCCTACGGGAGGGGGGAAGTCGGTTGAAAACGGCCATCTTCCGCCGCCTCTTTCCCCGCATTATCAACAGGTATGCTTGCTGCGCGGCGATAGTAGACCAGCGGGCGGATCGATAGTGCGTTGGTGATGCTCTGTTTGAGTGCCCGTAGCCCAGCCCGAGGAGTGACCAGAGAAAATAAACGCCTCTCACTCCTCCGTCTACTATTAACTCGAGGCTACTATACGTGTGTACAAAGAAAGAGCGTGTACGTGCCCAGTGAGGAGGTGCAAGAGGGGAAGTTTGAGAAATTTTGAGTTGTGCGGTCAGATGGGGACGTGCGCTAAGAGGGGCGTAATCCCGTGCTGCGCTGCGTGTTCGACTCGCGCACTGACTGCCCAATTTTTCAGGCTACTTCTCTTGCCCTCGCATCTCTTAATAGTGTACTGCCGCGCGTAATACATACCCCGAGGAGGCGTCATTGTTGGCAACACGAAACAAATTTGTTGTCTGTTTTCATATGGGTGTTGTCGGTACGGACATGTCGGTTTGTTTTCCGTTTTTGTACCGTTGTTGTCCGAACCGACAACGACCATACAAAAGCGGACAACAAATGAACGAGTTGTTGGCAACAGTGACGGCTCCTCGGGGTATGGGTTAACCCCCTTCGTAATCCCATGCGTCCGCCTGTCTGTAGCCAGACGGGGTTTGCCGGGTCGTGGCTACGGACAGACGGACGCCTGGGATTACGAAGGGGGTTAAAGAGTTAAAGACTAGTTCCATCCTGTCCTGCGTTAATACGATTACAGGTGCAAGCTGGTGCTGTCGGGCCTGCTGCTGCTGCTCACGTGCTCGGTCTGTTCTTCGTGTGCGTGTGGCCGAGTTTGCCGTACGCGGAGAAGCCGCCGCAGCTCTTCTCCGCCCGCCACCCCCTCCAATGGTTCATCGACGCCTTCGTCCAGCATTTCCGACATCCCAACCCGCGGGTCAACGAAACCGTCTACGCCCTCTGGGGCCTGGACGCCACGGACACCTGCTCCCCCTTCCACAGCGACTGGTGCCCCGTTAAAGGGCAGACGCGGCAAAGATTTGCCCATCGTGAAGGCGAGGATCGATTTTTCAGATTTCCTTCGGTGAACCTATGCGGTGTTACATGCTGAATCGATCCGACCCTCCTGTCTCGACGCGATTTTGCCTCCTCGCAGAAAAAAGTCACTTGTACAGCGTGTTTCGCAACGTTTGCGAGTGGGTTTTCTCTGCGAGGAGGCAAAATCGCGTCGAGACAGGGGGATGGGATCGATTCAGCATGTACAACTGCATAGGTTCACCGAAGGACAGTTGAAAAATAGATCCTCGCCTTCACTATGGGGAAATCTTTGCCGCATCCGCCCTTTAACTTCCGCTCCGACTTACTGCAGGAGGGTCGGGTGACGCTGGAGTTTATGCGCGGGCAGGAACGGCTGTGCGCCGCCCTCGCGCGTCGAGGCATCTGGCATCAGGACGCGTGCTACGCCGCCGCCTTTAAAGGGGGGATCTGGCGGGCATTTAGTAGGGGAAGGCAAATTTCATATTTTTCACTTTCGAGGGGCCTATCCGATGTAAAATTGCATCCTCTTTCGATCTAACCGCCCATTCTGCAGTCAATCTTGCCTCTGTGAGCCGGTGCCCGTTAGGAAGGCGATTTCGCAACACTTTGGCCTATTTCGAGCTTTCTAACTGGGGCGCCGCTTCATAGAGGCAAAATCGACTCCAGAACATTGGGTTAGATCGAAAGATGATGCAATTTTACATAGGTAGGTGCTTTGAAATGTAAGAAATTCGAAATTTGCCTCCCCATACAAACTTTCCCGCCAGATGCCCCCTTTAACGAGCACGTGACTAGGAGCGGATGCGACAGTTTCCTGTCCTGCTATCGCGCCTACTCCTCGCTGCTGCTCGCTTCTGCAAATTATAGGCCAGGTTCTTCTTCAACAAATACGAGTACCAACGCAAGCATTACTATTACTGAGGTGCCATCCTCAACTCCGATGGAGTTTGTCGGGGCAGCCGCCTTGCAGCATCGCGGTTTCGTGACGCACATCAACGGGCCGATCTTTCATCCGCGCACGCAGGAGCTGATCGCCTACGCGCAGTCCTTCCAGTTCCAGTTCCCCTCCGCCGCTCAGTACTGCAAGAATGTGACGAGTCTGAGCCGGAGCACGCAACGCCTCTTCACGGATGCACTGACGGAGGCAGAAGCAGAAGGAGGGGAAGGGGAAAGGGGGAGTTTCTTTGCCTCCGGATGGCTGGCGCCGACGACGCAACTCGCCGGCGACGCGCTCTACCGCTGCGACGCGCAACAGGTTCTGCAGAGCAGCACGCTGCCCTCTGTCCTGCTGGCTCTCTCCAGGTACCCCTATTATAATGTGGGTGTGAGGGTGATAGTAGTGGGCTACACACGTGGTGAGTAAACTCACGGTGAATTCACGGTGAGTTTGAACTTCCGAATTTTATTTTTCGTGTAGAGCATTCTCACTTGCTTTTAAGCACAACATTTTTCTCACGTGTTCACACGACGGTGAGTTTCAAACTTACGGTGAATTCACTGGCCTCCCTGTGCTTCATCGCATACTTACATACGGGGAATTCCCCGTGAGTTTACTCACCTCGTGTGTAGCGCGCTAGTGTTACGAACTGCGTATACGTATGGCAATAGCGTCCGAGGCCAGTAGTGAACGTACATAAACTAGTGCTAGGTAGGTATGTAGGCGAGTTAGCCATCTGTCCTTGGATCGGTACCTGGTGGTGTGGCTAACTTCCACAACTGTGTCCGAAGGTAATGGGTTCGATTCCCCTTTCGGTCCTATTTCTCTCTCCCCTTTTCGGGGCCCGGCTATCGCCATACGGAACGTGGCACGTCACAATAGTGGGAGGGGTAATTGGGACGGCGGGGTAATTCGGGCCACCCCAACCTTTGTGGTTCTTCGTTGGGAAAGGAGAATATGTGGTGATCTTGGTCGGGTATCAAAATGATCCTTATGCGCTTGTTTCAGCGAATGATGAGATGAGCCAAGCTAGCTCATTTGAAAGAGGAGAGTTCAAGGAATCGATTGATATAGGCCTAAATACCTAGTATCTGCTAGTATTTGTCTCAAATTGGTAGCCGGATTTTCCGATGGTCGGGTTTACCCCATAGTACCCGCTCGCTCGCTCACTTTCACTTTAGATAAATACAGGCAATCATGTCGAACTCATGAATCACGGTAAAACGTAATCATCCCGAGTACCCTCAAAACTTCAAAATGCAGTTACACAGCCACACTTTGTAGACAGTTTGAAAAAAACCGGGCGCTGTCTATGCTTTCGCATACTTTGTGTTGCGGTCCAGCATGGACCGCCACGAAAGGTAAGGTATTGCTTTTGGCGCTAAGCCAAGAACAAAAATCTCAGGTTGTTTCATATTTCCTTTCAAACCTTCACCTCATTTGCTAGAACCGGTGAAAGGATAGGCCTTCTCATCTTTTTCCTTCTCCTGCGCTCACTTTTCTTCTTTTGTTTCTTCTTTTTCGACCACGGTTCACCTTTTTCTTATTGGCTTAGCGCCAAAAGCAATACCTTACCTTTCGTGGCGGTCCATGCTGGACCGCAACACAAAGTATGCGAAAGCATAGACAGCGCCCGGTTTTTTTCAAACTGTCTACAAAGTGTGGCTGTGTAACTGCATTTTGAAGTTTTGATGGTATACTTGGACCGGGACCTGTACCTACGTACTGTATGTACATACCTACCGTACATACATACTACGTACTTACCCTCTGTACTACCTATCTGGTCTTTCTGAGTACATTACGTTGCTCAACCTACTATGTACACTAAAGTTGCTTTTATGCTTGCAGCGCCCTGATCGTCGTCTTCCTGGTGACGCGCAACTTCAAAATCGGCGTGCTCAGCGTGCTCAGTATCGGGACGATCATCTTAACGGCGGTGGCGTACCTGGCGCTGGCGGACTGGCAGCTGAACGTAGTGGAATCGATCGTGCTGTCGCTCGGCGTCGGTCTCTCCTTCGACTACACACTACACTACGCCATCGCATACAAGGTACAATACTCATTATTATGCACATTATATTACTCAATGTTATTGCACTACTCAATATTACTCCTGATATTATGCAGTACTGAGTCTGGTCTGACCCATTTTACATCAAGTCTATCATGAATGCAAACGGCCAGCGAATAACTTTTCGAAGCTTTATGCAGTACTGTATGTACTCACATATCCGTACAATATTGTGTGGTCTGCAGGGCATTCTGCTGTTATGAGCTGGTATTGTATTAAGACATGTAAGCACAAGAGAAGCAGTTTGAAAAATTGGGCAGCCAGTGCGTGAGTCGAACACGCAGCGCAGAACGGGATTACGCCCCTCTTAGCGCACGACCCCCGGCAGACAACAGTGCCGCACGTCCGTGCGTGCCAACAAAAGAGCGTGTGCAAGTCCGGTGACCAAGTACAAGAGTGAGAGTTTGAGAAATTGAGCTGTGCAGTCAGATGGGGTCGTGCGCTTAAAGAGGGGCGTAATCCCGTTCTGCGCTGCGTGTTCGACTCACGCACTGGCTGCCCAATTTTTCAAACTGCTTCTCTTGTGCTTACATGTCTTTGAGTACACCCGCGCTAAAGACTACTATTCCATCATGTCTTGCGTTATGAGCTGGTGTGTTCTCTCTTTTATTCACCGCTTGTTGAATAAAGATATTGTATTTGATTGCTTGAAGGTGGAAACACGGCGCCGGGGTCGGTCTACGACCACCCCCACCACCACGGGTACTACTTCTGTTAAGGCGCACGAAGAGCTGACGGCTGCGATGCTGGACGTGGCGGGGTTGCCGGTGTTTCTGTCGGCGCTGGGCACAGTGACGGCGGGCGGCGTGTTCTGCTTCGCCAGCGCCTATCCCTTCTACCAGGTGGGCCTGTTCATGGTCGTGCTGACGCTGTGCAGTTGGCTAGGCTCCACCTTCCTCTTTACCTCAGTCATCGTCAGTATTGATTGGCTCCTGCACAAGTTCAGACCGGGCGCAAAGCAGTAGGAAGAGTAGGGTAGTATGTATGTGTTATGAAGGGGTAAGCCCGACCGGGTTTTTTTTGGTGGGGTAAACCCGGCCACCCACGTAGTAAGAACGGCCTTGGCTGAGAAGAGTAGGGTAGTACCGTATTTAGCGCTGCATAGCCCCCTACGCATTGCCCCATATTCGCAAAACATAAAATAAAATGTCCACTGCATACCCCCTTAGCTCCATATCCTGTATGTACTGTAGAGTACCTGTAAGCTGGTCATTAGCTACCCTTGGCCACTCCCACACCAAGCTAAGATGCCTATAAGCCTGTTTGGGGGTGTATTGTACTAGAATAACCCTGTTTTGACCTCAGTTATGCTACTCCCTCAAACACGTGCTTGTTACCAAAAAAGTATGCCTCTGCGCTCCCGCTCAAAAACTAAAGAAATGTCCCATGATAGCCCTCTATGCCCTATGCATAGCCCCCTATAGGATCTCTCAATTTTCGTATGGCCCCATGGGGCTATGCAGCGGTAAATTAAGAAACGTTTTCTGTAAGGATTGAGAGTAGCCTGTAGTGTACGCGGATGGGGGGTATTTTTGGAAATCGAGATAATATGCCTATCGGATTCCCCATCAAAAACTGCGTATGTGGATGAATTTTGAAAAAAAAATTTGTTCAGGCATCATCGAAATATTGAGGGGTAAAGGCTAGAAGGTCGCATTTTGCCGTTTTTCAACGTTTTCAGCCATATTTCAGCAACCAGAGTGTGTAGCCGGCTACAACTTGGCATACACATACATCCCATATGGACCCATGTCTGGACCAAATTTGAGCCCAATCCGCCACTTGTATGGCGAGATATAGCTTCAGAAAGCTCAAATTTACGTTTTTTGGACCTGTTGCAAATTCGGTTATATGAATACCACGGCGCGAATACATGCCCTGCACGGGGTAAAATTTTGAGAGGAAGTAGAGAAGGGTTAGGTCTACAACTTTTAGTACTACCGCAAAAATTCTCTATGATTACAATTGGGACTACGGTGCTCTTGAAAGTTGAAAAATTCAGCAAAAATGTTCCCGCCTTTTTTATAATCCAAGATAAAAGAGCAATACCACTGAAATTTTTTCCTGGTAAGTAACCTATCTTATGTAGAATTTGATGTAGATTTCAAAAATAAAATCGTTTTCCCCAAAAAATTTAACCCTTACCCAAAATTCACAAAAATATACTACTTTTGCACAATTATATGCTAGGGGTTAAATTTTTTAGGAAAACCAATTTCATTTTTGAAATCTACATCAAATTTTACATAAGATAGGCTACTTATTAGGAAAAAGTTTCAGTGGTATTGCTCTTTCATCTTGGATAATAAAAAAGGCGGGAACATTTTTGCTGAATTTTTCAACTTTCAAGAGCACCGTAGTCCCAATTGTAAACATAGAGAATTTTTACGGTAGTACTAAAAGTTGTAGACCTAACCCTTCTCTACTTCCTCTCAAAATTTTACCCCGTGCAGTGCATGTATTCGCGCCGTGGTATTCATATAACCGAATTTGCAACAGGTCCAAAAAACGTAAATTTGAGCTTTCTGAAGCTATATCTCGCCATACAAGTGGCGGATTGGGCTCAAATTTGGTCCAGACATGGGTCCCTATGGGACGTATGTGTGTGCCAAATTGTAGCCGGCTACACACTCTGGTTGCTGAAATATGGCTAAAAACGTTGAAAAACGGCAAAATGCGACCAGCCTTTACCCCTCAATATTTCGATGATGCCTGAACAAAATTTTTTTCGAAAATTCATCCACATATGCAGTTTTTGATGGGGAATCCGATAGGCATATTATCTCGATTTTCAAAAATACCCCCCATCCACGTACTATGCAACCGGTACAGAAAACGTTTCTTAAATACGGGGATGGTATAATGAAGGGGCAAGCTCGACCGGGTTTATTTTGGTCGAGTAAACCGGGCCACCCATGTAATAAGGAACGGCCTTCAGTACTTTAGGTGGCTGGGTTTACCCCTCGGTCGGGGTTACCCCACAATACCCTACTTTTGTTCATAGATAGCCATGTAAGTGATAACAGTGATCAGCAAGTATTTTAATTTTATTACATATTTTCTCGGGGCAATCAACTCAATATCTGGTTCGAGATTACATACAGATTCTGCTGTTTATTTTGGCCTTATTTACACAGATGTCTCTTTGATAGGTGATATATTCTATATAATTTGGTTTTTATTTGTTTAATTTGCTCTTTGCTAGTTTAGGCCTATGTTTAGATATTTTCTGCTTTGCTACAGTAGTCTATAGATCTCTTCGAGCCGCTTTCCTGATACTGTGATATGGTAGTCTTTGGAGACCACGAAATCAACGGCTAATAAAAGTGAAGATCCGTCTACCAAGAATTCATAGACTTCCCGTGCGAAACCTCCAATGATATAGGGGGAGGGTAATAAAGGAGGGGCTCCCTTATGGACGTCTATGAATTCTTGCCTTTTATGTAATCTTTGCGCCATTAGTTATGACATATGAACCTTGCCTTTCACCGTCAAGTCAAGTGCCTTGTCTAGTTTTTTGGTACCGTAGCGATGAGTATTCGAGAAATTTTTTGTGCAGTGTTGATTTGTGCAGTATTTTTGATTGGTTAGCGATTTATGGTCTGGATCTGAATTGACGCAAGAGTTCAGTAAAAAACTTTTATTTTTTGTTTCCCGGAGCCATATTGGCACCATTCGTCTCAGGAACATACATACGCGCTGAATTTTCTACCTGGGTTAATTTAGAGTTAAAGTACTGTATCCTTCTGTCGTATTCAAGGTGTTGCATGTGATGATCATCGGGTGCATAAGGAATGCATAAGCGATCATCAACCCTGGTCCCTGACTGGCGTCGTTTTGTAACGAAGCGTACAGTGCTCGGGCATTTGCCTTCAGATTCCAGTAGTATACTGTACGTATAATGTATAATATACAGCTGGCTGGCTGGCTTCCCAAAATGCAAGCAGCTAGCTTGCCAGCTAAAATTGTCGAAGATGAGTGCCAGGATGTCATCGTCTCTGCTCTTGTGTCGCGCGCCAGGGGATAATCCCAGCTTGTCGTAGCAGCTGTGTATACGAAAGCAAGAGGATTTCGGTCCCGTCCTGTCGTCCTACTGTGCACATCGTGCCGCCTAGCTTTGTCGATGCCAGGATTTCACTGGCAGCTTGACGAACAAACCTGATTTTTCTTTTTCTTGCGTTTACCTGCGTACTCCTTTGTGTTTTCTTACCAGTGCTCCTGAAGGTTCTCCACAGTAGTATGACCAAAGAATGTTGGGTGCGTAAGGGCATACCCAGACCCAAAATTTTTGGGATGGAAAATCATACTGCTAGGTCATAATAGGCTAGGTATTTGACCGCACGATATGATTTTCAAAGAATTTAGTACAAAAATGCAGCCCTTAGCTGGTGAAATTTGGGGCGTAAAGATGGTGATCAGATCAGGGCGAAATTATGCCCCAAAACTGTGTACATACATACGTACCTACCTACAGTAGGTATACCCCAGGGCAGCCAGCTGTGCTTGCACCTTGCAATCAAACTACCATTTTCTTTCATATCGCATCTGTCAGTACTAGCTCATATCAACCCTATAGGTCCCACATTACGTAATGTGCCTTGCCTACCTTGGGGCAACCTCTCACCCCTGTTGCCTCAAAGTCAGGCAGCTTTGATGATTTTATTCCAGTCGGTTTTGTAGTAGTCGTCAAGATAAAGTTCGCCACTTCTTAGGATTGTTTACCGACTTCCAGCTTCAATTCAACTTTTTCTATCCTGACAATAGACGCCACCTGTACATGCATACGTACTGTACGTACATACCAGAACCCAGAACCTATCGATATTGCCAGCTGTACCGACCGACGTACTGGTAGGTTAGGTGAACAAATTTTTTGTTATATTTTGTGCTTCGACTCCATCTATCGTTGACACAGTGACAGCATTAGTCAAGGAAAACGGAGACGGCGCCTGCTTGGGTGCTACACAAACATACTGTTACCTACCGAAAACAGTGGAAATATTGTATCCTGGGATTCCGGAGATTAGCTACCAGCTGGATTTGTTCTAATTTCTGAATGATTCTTCGTTACTGGCGAATCTTCGCTGGATGATGATGGCATCAAGCTTTCATGTTACCTGCGCAGTCTTGTTGGCGATCAGCATTTTTCTAGCCGGTATGCGGGGATACATACATGTACGTACATACGTAATACGTGCACGTACAATACCGTATTTACCGGTGCATAACCAACCACCCCCAATGCATCCCCTAGTGCATAGCCCCATAGAGTACCTGAAGCAACCTATATATAAGCTGGTCATAAGCTACCCATAGCCACTCCCACACCCAAGCTAAGATGCCATTGTATGAGCCTGCTTGGGTGTATATTGTGCTAGCATAACCCTGTGCTGACCTCAATTATGCCCTAAAACACGCGCTTTTGACCTAAAAAATATGCCTCTGCCTGCGCACCTCTCAAAAACAAAAAATGTTCCATGCATGCATAGCCCCATATAAGAAATCTGAAATTTTGTATAGCCCCATGGTTCTATGCACCGGTAAATACAGTAGCAGTTTAGGAAGGAAGGAAATGAAAGGAAGGAAGGAAATCATTTGCTTGCAATTATTGTTTTCAGTGGTGTCAGCTCAGTTTCAGCAGCAGCAGCAGTTTGGCCAGCAGGGTCAGCGCCGTTGTTTCTTCTGTCGCAGTGATTTCGGCAACTGCATGAACGGCACGTGCTTCGGCAGTCTCTGTTCCAAACAGGAAATGAATGTCTACGGTACACAAGCCACTCATTTGTATTGGGTTTACAGGGTAGGGTATCTATCTCTATGTTCTTTCTCGCTCTTGGCAAGGAGCTCGTTCGTTGCTATTATTGGGCGTCAACGACCCATCCCGCCCGTGGTCCATTAAAAATGCGGCTACGTGTGGTAAAGTTGCTGTTGACTACTGCCCAATGCGTGTACTGTACTTATCTGTTGGCCTGAGTGTCAGTGGATGAATACGAACTTCTGCTGTGAATGCAATGGAGACCACAAGACAAGAGATAGAGTAAAGCTTTTATTGACTTAGCTTGCACGTTTATGATGTTCCAGTCAAGATAAGCACCGCCGCCAAGTTGTGACTCCGTCCGCCGCCGAACGCCCTTGCAAGTCGCCCAACGCCGTACGAACCCTCCAACTCGTTGACCCGACGCTTTTGACGCTCGTAGCAAGCTTGCTAAACCCGTTGACAACCTCTCTCGCCGTCAACCTCCTTGCTCAATCAACCTCCTTGCTCATCCCCAAGATCAACCTTCTCCAATCTCTCCGCTCTCTCTCTCCCGCCGCGCCGCTCTTTTCTGCCAACTCACTCACGCAAACTCAAAACCTCACAAACACACACATGTCGCACGCCCCACAAAGTGTCACTAAAGGCCATTGCTCCCTAGTTGCGCGTCTCAGACCAGTCGGCTCGCCACATCCTCCCCAACTGCCTTGAAAAAGCTGCCGTGTCCTGGCACATCCTCCCCAACTGCCTTGAAAAAGCTGCCGTGTCCTGGCACATCCTCCCCAACTGCCTTGAAAAAGCTGCCGTGTCCTGGCACATCCTCCCCAACTGCCTTGAAAAAGCTGCCGTGTCCTGGCACATCCTCCCCAACTGCCTTGAAAAACGGCCGTGACCTGCCACATCCTTCCCAACTGCCTTGAGCTTTTGCTTGCAAAAGCAGAAAAAAACGTAGCCGCTGCACTGCCTCCTCCCCAACTGCCTTGTCGTCGACCCCACGCCCCTGAACAACCACCCTCCTGTCCTGTCCTCCAATGACCAACCCCACTCCACACGACAGTTTAAATTTATTTTACCGTGCAAGCTAGGAAAGGTATAATTATTTTACCAGTAGGTATTACCGTACACTCTTATTCTAATCTATTATTTTACGATCTGACGATAAAATATTATTTTACTCTATTACGTTACCACATAAACTACCTATCCAGCTACCTATTATGTATGTACCTCTTGGGTACTAGCGAAAAGCACGAAAACAGTGAAAACGAAAGATCGAAAAGCACGAAAACTGGCAAAAATACGACTATCTATTAGGGGTTATCCAATTTTAACTGTAAGTATTACCGTACATACGTTGACTACATACAATGACTACGCCTAATAGAAACGTACAGGTACACAAACAAATCATTACACGTCATACAATACAAGGTTTAGGTAAATACGCACAGGCACAACAGAGCACCAATACACACCGTGCACACAATGCATGCTAAACTACATACGCTGTTTGAACGCCGCCGCGATATCCCGCTGCTACCAATCACCCACGTTGACAACTCGTTGACCAAATTTTAATTTTATTTTAGCATAACTATTGTAAACTACAGCAGTTTACGGTTAAAATTAGGATCTTACTGACTTTTCAGCTACAATATTACTTTTTTACCGTACAATATTAGTGTAGTTTACTTATTTTAAAATTTGGTTTAACAATGTTTCCAAAATTTCCCATATCCACCCGTCATCCATCCCTGCCCCTCTTCCACTGCTTCTCGCTCCTCTCACACCACTTGCCTTCCTCCGCCCCCATCACTTTCACGTTGCTATTTTTCAAGTCGACATCACTACGCCACACATGCTGCACGTCTCCCCATACGCATCCCTTTCTTCGTACTCCCTGCTGCATCCACTATCGCTGTACCACTGAACCAGTTGTCTACCACGCCGCACACGCCACCAACACTGCCCATGAACTTGTCGCTTCACTGCAACTGCACGTAGACCATACAAACACTGCACGCTGACTCCTACAAACCACGCCAACAACCCTACGAAAGACAGCACGCTCCTCTACGCACCGTAGACTAAACCACCAACAACTGCCACCGCTACCACCAGCTCGATAACCACCAAACAACAGCCACCCTCTCCTGCCAGCTAATTAGCTACTCTCCAGTCTGCTCCTTGCCATCTCCCGCTCACTTCACCCAATTTCTCTGCCTCCTCATCCACTCCAACCGACCTCAAACATGGACGCAACGACTGCCAAAGCTGCTACTGATACTGCATGGGATAGACAGACGCCATTGAAGAAAACAAATGAATGGACTGCTTCGACCCTCACACAACACATACAACGCGAACATTTGCCAACCTCATCGGATCCAGAACTCGCAATAATCTTCAATCCCCATGGATGCCAAGCACGTCACACCAGCAAACTGGGAAAGAACGCTTGCACCACTCAGACCAAAGAATCCATCGCAACTCCCAAACCCAACTCAGCTGACCACGCCATCCTATCAAAAACCATCTCAGTTGGCACATTCAAGAAACGCAGCTCAGAATTCATCAGAAAACCCTCCAGCGCTCCAAGGCTGCTCTGGAAAGAAAGTAACTCTTCTCCCCACTCCCACAACCATCGCAACCCAAGAACACCTTCTGGCCTCCTCCAAATCCCAAGACTGCCACGCCAAATTTACATGATGCGGTCGCCGTGCACTCAACCTACGCCCACTTTCACACAACACACGCTCAATCCTACGCGCCATGACTAGACACCACCCAGTACATACATTGTTGCCGTGCAGACCGCTACGCGAACACGCCATGACTAGCCGAGAGTCGAGCAGTCAGAACTTCTGTTGCACACCAAACGATTCCAAAACAAACCAAAAATTGCAACACCTACCCCACGCAGCACCAACTCTCTGCCTTGCACCAGCCACCACACCCATACATCCCACTGACCACAACACAACACAACTCCTCTCCTCTCCTCTCTACCAAAAACACAGCTCTGTACATGCTTCACCACATACATACTACTACACACACCAGTACATACCACGATGCAATACGCGTCCGTTATGTTGACCCTTGCCATTGCTTTTGCCGCCAAAACGATGAACAATGCCGTCCCCACTCACTCCTTCCGCCTCCGCTACCCCACACGCCATCACCACCTCCAAATCGCCGCTGATTCCTCTCCACTCCCAACAAACCACGTTGACCCAATTGCCCTTTTCCGCCCAGATGCTCCAATCGCCCTCCACCTTCGCCGTCATGTAGCCCCAGTTGACCTCCAAGTCGACCCAGTTGACTACCATGTTGACTACCATCTTCCTTCTGTCGACCCTCCTGTTGATTGTCACACTGACTTCCCTCCTGTGAACTCATCACTTCAAACTGCTGCACATCCTCGCCTCCCAAAATGCACCTTGCCATCAAACGCTTGACCAAGAAGAACGTGATCCACCTTGCTGTTTCACCAATCCTCACGCGCATACTAACCTTGCCATTTGCATAAACAAAGCGTCCCGATGACAACTGCAGCTCATGACGACAATCCTCCACAATCCTGGTACCAAAATAATGAGCATTCCTCAACAACACACCATAAAAATATCCTCTATCCATCATAGAAACCTCCGCTCCTGCATCCAACATCACTGGACACTTAGCACCACCAACTCCCGCCATCACAAAAGCCGTCTCCTCCACCTCAGCCTGCTGCAGAACTACCCTCGCTTCCCCTGCTGCTCTCTGCACTGGTTGCTGCCTGTACACCTGCCTTGACTGGATGATCTCCTCTAACCTAGCCCAACGAACTGCCTCCTGCAACGATCCTGGCTGTTTTCGCTCCACCTGATCCCGCATTTCCAAAGGCAAGCCATCCAAGAAGAAAAACAAAAGCAAAAAGTCGCGTTTGTCGCCGTCCTCCCAAGCAAACAATGCCACTTCCGCCAACGTTCGAACTCTCTGCAAAAACTCCATCACTGTCTCCTCCTGCCCCTTCTGACACTGTATCAGATGTCGACAAGCCTGCTCCTGCTCCATACGATTCCAAATCTGCTGCTTCAACCGAACAACTGCCTCGTCAAACGATAGATATGGCCCTGCTATCAAAAACGCTTCCAACGCCAACCCCTTCAAGCACGCCTCCAAAAACCGCAAAGAATCCGCTTCGTTCCACCTTCCTGCCAGCCTGCATCGCCGAAAATCCGCCAAAAACGCCACCAAATCAACGCTACTGAGCCCATCGAAAACTGGCAAATCACCCATGCTAATGTCGACCACCTTTGGCGCCGCCTGTTGACTGTGCAGTTGCTGTTCCTGTAGATCTAACTCTTTCCTCCTCAACTCCAACATCTGCTGCAAACACCGATTACTCTCCTGAACCAACTGACAACACATCCCCAGCCCTGTCGCACTTTCCCCTGGCCCATCCCTCGCCATACCTACCACACCACGATTCTCCTCCTCCTCCACCTCTATCTCAATAACTACTGGCCTTCCCCTGCCCAAACTATCCTCCTGCCCCATAACAGCCGCAACCCCCTCTTTCTTCTTCACTTCCAGCTCCGTTTGCCCCATTTTCAGCTTACAGTTCCCGCCACAGCCGTTTTCCTTGATTCCCGAGAATTTCCCGTCCTTCTCTTGCGCTTGCATTGCCAAATGTTCCCCTTGATTGACCGCACACTTGAATTTCGCTTCCGCCATCGCCCACACCTTCAATACACCCAAAACCACACCCAGCACACAAATCCGTCCAAACGCTTATTTAGTAGACAAGTAGCGTACAATAGCGCACAATAAAATACAGTAAGGTACAAATGCAGCCGTGTTGCACAAGCAGAAATCCGTAGGCCCCGACCCGCTCAGTCCTCCAGATGTGCTGAAGTTTCTGTTGACTACTGCCCAATGCGTGTACTGTACTTATCTGTTGGCCTGAGTGTCAGTGGATGAATACGAACTTCTGCTGTGAATGCAATGGAGACCACAAGACAAGAGATAGAGTAAAGCTTTTATTGACTTAGCTTGCACGTTTATGATGTTCCAGTCAAGATAAGCACCGCCGCCAAGTTGTGACTCCGTCCGCCGCCGAACGCCCTTGCAAGTCGCCCAACGCCGTACGAACCCTCCAACTCGTTGACCCGACGCTTTTGACGCTCGTAGCAAGCTTGCTAAACCCGTTGACAACCTCTCTCGCCGTCAACCTCCTTGCTCAATCAACCTCCTTGCTCATCCCCAAGATCAACCTTCTCCAATCTCTCCGCTCTCTCTCCCGCCGCGCCGCTCTTTTCTGCCAACTCACTCACGCAAACTCAAAACCTCACAAACACACACATGTCGCACGCCCCACAAAGTGTCACTAAAGGCCATTGCTCCCTAGTTGCGCGTCTCAGACCAGTCGGCTCGCCACACTACGGTACAGAATTCACTCATTTGTATTGGGTTACAGGGTAGGGTATCGCTATGTTCTTTTTCGCTATTGGCAAGGAAGGAACTCGTTGCTATTATTGGGCGTCAAACGACCCGCCCGTGGTCCATAAAAAATGCAAGCCCTATTCTTCATCACTACCTGTGTAGACCAGTTGGCCCAGAATAATCAATGGATGGGCGCGAGCTGACCCCTTGTCTGTATTACATCTTCAGTGCATTGTGCATTTTTCCCTTACCCCTTTACCGATCAAAAACTGCACTGAAAAAGTGTAATACCGTCCATAATTCTTAGCGGAACTGGTCCATAGCAGTAGTATGTACGTACACCATTTTCCAAGCATACCTGTTTGTTGCTCAGTGAGCAGTACTTGACATGGTACTAAAATTGCAGGTCGAACTCGAGTAGTGAAGGGTTGTGTGAACGGTGGGATCATCGGATGTTCCTCAGGGTCCACTTACGGCACTCAATGCCTATGCGCCACTGAATACTGCAACGCCGCACCTCATCAGCAACAGCTTCCCACTTTCTTCCAGCTTATTCTCTCGATATCGACAGCCTTCTTGTTACACGCGTTCCTTTTCATTACTGGACGATAAAGAGCAAGATGATTATTTCGGGGTCAAACCGTTGCATTTCTTCTGTACATACAGTAAGTATGTTACTTGCCTGTGATTCCAATATCGAAATTCTGGGATGAACAAACAACAAGCCGGTGACATGATTTCTGTATTGTCAGTTAGTCAGTTGTCACTGTACTTACGGATAGTACACAGTACCGTGTGTACGTACGTCACGTACGTACACAATGGAATCATACATACACGCTAACCTCGCCATTGCGTTTGATCTGGCAACATTCAAACGACAGAACCAATGCTAATGCTATACAGAAACTTATCATGGACTTTATGTCAAAAAGAATGCATCAAAAATATGTACGTACTGTAACAAACCTTTCCCTGTATCAAAACTAAAATTCATTCACTCACTGCCAAAACAGCACTGCCAACAAGTAAAATAAAATGCCCGTCTAAACCTCTAAACAAATCTGTAACAAACTAGCCAATTATCAAAAACAAACGCTGCGAAAAAGCACTTTCAACAAAATAAATGCTATAAATAGTAACACATCTCATGATGCTACATAAATATCCCATGCCGCATAGAACTCCAGCACTAACACTCTTGATTAAACATCCACACAATCAACAAGCCGCATATAGAAATCTTGTACTCTCTCCAGTAGGTGCCACAGCTGGTGGGCGCTTGTTGCATAATCGTATTGCATAAAGCATAGCCGCTAAGAGTTGCCATGGAACTCGTCGTATTGCGTAAAATAGAAAGACACCTGCGGATCTCCAACTTGCTTCACGTACCCCTATTCAGCAGGAGTACGGGCAAATTAGGTGCGCAAAACAACTTGAGTGGCCAAACTCTTATGGCGCGTTCACAAGACGTCCGTAAATCCGTACGTACGTCCGTTCGTCAACCCATGTGTTCGTCCGTCCGTCCGTCAACCAATATGGTTGACGAACGAACGGACGTACGGATTTACGGATTTACGGACGTCTTGTGAACGCGCCATTAGTGGCCAAACTACGGACATAACAGACTATTTTCCTGCTGGTTGTTTCGCCTTGGAAGCTACTGCTGTGGCGTATTTCCTGAGTTGTCGCGAGAAGATCCAGTGAACTTTGGCGCAGTTGGTGCTCTTCGGTAAAGCTCTCAGCTTCTCCTCCAAAGGTGTCACCAGATACTCATCCAACGACTTCCCAAATTCATACTGCAGTACAACAGACACACATTCATTCCTCCATCACGTTGATTTCGTGTTCAGATACCGTATTTTTGGGTGTATAGCCCCATGGGGGTATACAAAAATTGAGAGGTCCAATGGGGGGTTATACACTAGGGGGGGATATACAATGGGTGGGGATATACATAGGACAAAATTTATGTTTATGAGAGGTGTGTTGAGGCATGTTTTTGAGGTCAAAAGTTTGTGTTTTAGGGCATAATCGCGGTTAAAACAGGGTTATTCTAGTACAAGACATGCTCAGCTAAGCCTACAGGCAAAGCAGCATGGTGTAGGAGTAGCTATAGCTAGCATAGGACCAGCTACATAGGTAGGTCAGGTACCTTACAGTACATGGGGGGTTACACACCAGGGGGGATATACAAAGGACAAAATTTATGTTTTGCCAATGGGGGTTATACACTAGGGGGGATATACACCCAAAAATACGGTAGTAGGATTGGAAATAGTCCGTCCTAAGCTATCGCGTGCAGCAGGAGATAATATTGTACAACAAAACTGACAACATACAGGCCAATTTACTCGCACCGAGCAAGCAAATCTGTATTTTGTGATGACACAAAGGAGCCGACGAGTGCGGTCGGACTGAACTCGCGTCTGCTAACCAGTCACACCGTGTGAGTACTTTTACTCGTTTACCGAGCATCTTCTCATCAGAAAGGTACAGTAGCAGCGACCAACTCGCACCTTTCTCGCACCATGCTCGGTACGAGAAAGTAACAGCTCGTGTGAACGCGCGCGTGTGTACGTGATGAGAAGATGCTCGGTGCGAGTAAAAGTAATCACACGGTCAGACGGCTGCTTAGCAGGTGGGAGTTCAAGTCGGACCGAACTCATCGGCTCTTATGTTTCAACACGAAAGATCAATATGCTCGGTACGTGTAAGTTCATGCTTTTGATGATGGCAACTCTAGAACTCAATCAGCGCCTTTTTCTGTCCCAAAAATTTCTCTCCCAAAATATTTTATTCTACAGTACGTGGCGTATGCTTACAAGTTACGCATGCGCACTGCATGCTAACTTGCAGAGATCGTCGTACAAAGTAAAATGTGAGAACGAACCTCTTTCAAGGCAAGATAGAGCGTGCGGAATGCGGGTTGTTTGTCGTCCCTGTGAAAATAGTTTCTTGAGCCGTGCACAACGTAAGCTCCCAGCTGTTCCGCTTTCGTACACGTCGACATGTACATACAGTGGTCCGGACGAAAATTCCATTCGCACCCGTAATGATACAGCTTATCTGCAAACAGTTCTTTGGAATATTATATAGGGTAACATGGGGTAAACCCGGCCACCTAAGCTTCAGAGCTGCATATCTCAGCGACCAATGGACCAATTGAGAAGTATGATATCCATGGATTCCTTGAACTCTCCTAGCTTTCAAATGAGCTACTTGGTTCATCATTTGCAGAAACAGGAAGTTCACACAGGAGCTTAGGTGGCCGGGTTTACCCGCAGTACCCTACGTACGTAGTTACTGAATGCAATACTGTGCGTAGGGATATCATGGGCTAAACCAGGCCAGTTTTATCGGTGCTACCCACGTAGAAAGGAAGTAACATTATTGAGTGGTCGGGTTCACCCCACAGTAGCCTAGAGCGTACGCTACCTACTAAAATAATATCGGTTTGATTTGAGCCTGTGATTGTGCGCAGACAGTACATACCGCTACGTGTGTATGTACCTACCTGCTACGTAAATTTAGACTGGAAAGCAACAGCGTTGCATTACTAGTACTCGCTTACCCGTATTGTTATGAAAGATAATGTTGATAATGTCCTGATCACCCCACGTTGTATTCTTATGATAAGTGAGGTAGAGCGGCCACAGTTTGGAACCCCAATTCCAAGCTCTCATACGCGTCAAGTTCATGAGCATAACGCCAGAGTTGACGCCTGTAGAACAACACAGCATCACATACGATACGTGCACACGGATAAATTTTGTCATGACGTAAACGTAATATACGAAGCATGCCAAGGCACTATTAGCCTTGACATACTGTATATTGCAGTGAGTGCGTGTGCTTTGCAGTGCTACCATGAACAAATTCTATTTTTCGCAGCACATGCAAAAGCACATCGAGATATCTCTCGTTGGATGGACTATTTCTAGCCGTGAGGCTTCAGGGATGTGAATTCGTTTCTTATGATCTTACCCAGTGGTTTGACGAAGGGATGACGGGCGAAGCGAACGTACCAGTTGGTCTGATGATCTTCGGATTCCGGCGCCACAGCCGCCAACTGACTCGCGTTAAAGCGTCCGAAATGACGCCACACGACCTCCGGAGGACGGAGAAAGATGATATCCGTGTCCACGTACAGCACAGCATCCGTCACATTCCCCAACAGATCCTACACACAATAAGCAGCAGCACAGTAAACTCATTCGAAAGAGGAGAGCTCAAGAAATCGATTGATATACAGAGTGTCTCAAAATAAACCGAACACTTTTCCGTGCATGTAACTCTGGAATCAAACGTTGGATTTTTATGCGGCTTTTTTGTATTTAGTAGCCAAGGCTTCAACTTAGATGTGTACAAAATTTCAACTATGTTGTCCGTATACTTCGGAAATTGCGAGGGTTTGAATCTCGAAGCTCAAAATCGACGTTTTTCTTCAGTACGGAGAAAAATTTCGGTCTTAATTTTTCAAGATACCCTGTTCCATGCGTTTGCTATGGTGGCACAGGGGATAATGCATGAGATACACAAAAAACAAAAAACCGCATGAAAATCTAACGTCTGGTTCCAGAGTTACATGCATGGAAAAGTGTTCGGTTTATTATGAGACACCCTGTATTACTTATTTGTCTCATGCCGCGTTCACAAGACGTCCGTACTCCGACGTACATACGTCCGCACAGCCTCTATGGTAGCAAATCGGACGCACGGTCATCTTGTGAACGCGGCATCAATCGGTCCACTGCTCTTCTAAGGTATGCAACCCTGACACTAAGGTGGCCGGATTTTCTCATGGCCGGGTTTACCCCATAGTACCCTCTACATCACCACATACCGGAATGAAAAGTCGTTGGCATGCGCAAGGCTTGAAGAGCGAGCGCCACTGCTTCTCTGTTCCAGCAGGGAAACTGATAGGGTAGAGGGAGAAGCGAAACCGACGCCAATTCACCACCTTCTGCCATTCTTCCAGCTGAAATGCATCAATAATGGTGACACATTACACGGTTCATGCCTAGTTCACAAGAGTATACAAGACGTACAAGACGTCCGTACAGCCCCTATCGTAGCACATCAGACGTAGGTACGGACGTCTTGCGAACGAGGCATCAAGCAACACACATTCCTACGATGCATACATAAGTCAATGGGGCGCTACAGACGTGAAGTCCGCAACACACATTCCTACGATGCGTACAGAAGTCAATGTCGAGTTCAGATAGAAGCGACATACGTACGACGTACGCAACACGGCCACCCATAGATCGTTTCTGACGTTATATTACGACGAAAGATGTACGTTGGACGTACGTATGTCGCTTATCCAAGTAAGTACTATTTTAGCGCGTGTACGTACGTACAACATGCGCGTACAGTACACACATACATACCGATCTCTGAAACATAATCTTGAGCTGTTCATCCGCGAAAATGTGAGCGTGAACGGGCGCAGAACCGAGGATAAGAGCACTTTTAAGCATCACAAGCGTCTCTTCAGCCCTGTCGCCACAGGCCACCACCGATATGTGAACCATCTCATCGGTAGAAGGCGTAGCATCTTCATCAGAACGGTGTCTTTCTGCCACCTTCTCCCTTCCTTTAGCATTGCCATTGACACCAGATGCAATTCTGTCATCCTTGGTGGGTGATGACGACAAGAAATAATAGCGGAACGATTCCTGAGCTGAGGTGATTAGTGGACGGTTGGGATTAGGACACACGCCTCCATTGGCGCTTGAGCAATTCTCCAAACGCTGCTGACCCTTGCCCGCTTTCCGTCTATGGCTACTGGAAGAGTAGAAAGAAATGATGCAAGCGAAGACGAAGAGCGTTGCGCATACTCGAAATAGCAATAGCATGATGCGACGTCTAGGAAGCAGGTACAAGCAGATGGCAATGATAGGTGAATGCCTTCGAGTAGTGGCAACAGAAGTAACAGGTAAACTTGGAGATGAAGGAGAGGAGAACAGATCGAACATTGCAGAAAGCTGGGTGGTAAAAATGCCACAGTAATAAATAATATAACGCAGACAAAGGGAGCTTCAACAACAGAGTAGATGCATTTTTCGTTGCAGCAGGTAGCGGAAGTAAAAAGCAACGCGCGGTTGAATCGATTTGCAAAATCAGCACTCGACCAAAAACGGCAAAAACGCTCTCGTGTACGTACGAACAAGGTTGAAGCAAGAAATGTGTGCGACTTCTCCTGCACTACTGACTACTGACTGGCTAGGCTACCTAGCTATGTTGTGTGAAGGCTATCGTTCGGAATAAAACAAACAGAGTCGGAGTTTTCGGAGTCATTATTGTTCATCATCCATTGTAAAGAAATGGACTTCAACCTCTCAGATATCCTACCTTAACTCTCATTCGGCTGCCCGCTCTCGCTGCTCGTACGTATGGCTGGGCCCTTTCATCTCAGCCGCGTCTCTCGCTCGCTCGTACGTACAGCTGAGCGGCCCTTTTATCTTGGCAGCCTCGCCTCTCACTCGTCTGGGCTGCACGCCGAGCTGATGCAATTGCAAGGAGACGACCGGACAATGCAAATGCAGTTCATTATGTATCTACAAAAGATACCGCCGATCAAAGTCAGGTCGCGGGCAAGAATTGAGCTCTCCCCAGACGCCCGTTATGTACCATATAAAAGGAGGGTGCAGGGCTCGATTCCTCAGTCTTCCCCGACTTTCTGCCAGCGTCTACTCGCCTCAAGACCTGCCTGCTTTCCTGTCCAGTCAGCCTAGCCAGGGTAGCCTGGGAGGTGGTACTGTAGCACTTGCTGCGCACTTGTGTAGCGCTGGTGTTACAGAGGCCGCCCGCCCTAGCAAGCCCAAGCTGTGGCTGGCCTCATCTCCTTGCTGGCTCCAGTCTTCTCAGCAGGCCCCCTGTAGCAGCTCTGCCAGGGGACTCATCAATGCTGCCCCAGCCCTGCTCTACTGCTGCCATCTGCCTACTTATTTTGTTATCTTGTAAGACAAGTCGCCCTGACAAGATAAGCAGAAGCCGCGGCTGACTAGAGCACAAAGGGCGACATTGCCTCACGTAGAGAACACGAGTTCGTACTTCTGCTTGTTGGGTGAAAAGTTGCGTCAGTATGGAAGTGTACATGGCGTGCCAGAAAAGCCCAGACGACAAGGGACGAAACAAAGGGGCTTAGCAGTGCCATAGAAGAAGCCATATAGATAGAAGCTAGAGTAGGATGCCATGCTGATAGATAGGTAGATCACAGATGGATAGCTTTTGTAACCCACACCATTTTATCTCCCAACTGTACATCTGTACATCATAGACAGGTATAGACAGAAGTAGGCACAACTCACATAAGGGCGAGAGCAACACGATAGGACGCCCGTCACACGACAACAGAAGAGAAAAGACAGTAAGAAAAAAAAAAAAAAAAAAAAAAAAAAAAATAGGTAGCGACGACAGCGACGGTAGTTGGATCGACCTGCCCGATTCTCCATCGCCTGGACCCTTAGTAGGTGAACCTGAAGAGGAAGAATGCATAACCCCAGTGGAAGACGAGGACGCTACTGCAGTCGCTGTGGATATCAGTTGCACACGCATACTGACCAAGAGGAGCATCAACGCATCAGCGCTCATCAGTGGCTCAATAAGCACTTACAGGGAGTCAGCAGAGGCAGAAAGCGACGAGCGAGGAGACGACGATGGAGGAAGGAGGGACGAAGAGAGAGACTGGAGCTGATTTTCGAAGCTGGCCGATATTGAGAGACTCCACAAGAAACCGAAACAGGTCAGTGCGGGATAGTAGACTCTGTCATGGTCCATCCATAGTAGCTGTTTGGTTGTGGGCGATGTCCCATGTCGCGTTGGCTTAGTTTGCTTGCGGCTTAGACTCAGTATTATACATACTGCTTTATGGTTCCGTCCCAAGCAATTTCGGTTGCGGCATACCCTGTATTGGGCTATTAATTTTCTCTGGGGACACAGCCCACCACCTACAGTAGAAACTAATTGATGGACTGTGGCTGCCTAAATGTGGGGTAGCACATTTGCCTGATAGGATATTCACCATATGCAATAGGAGCCAGTGCTTGGTCGCGAGGCAACCCTTGAACTAACCTTGATTTCAGTGCTCAAATTTGAACGGTAGTCAACGCGAATGTCGGCGCGGAAAGAAACAAACGAGTAAGAAGGACGACCGCACCGATCTTCGCGTCGACTACCGATCAAAAGTTGCACTAGAAATCCAGGTTAGTTCAGAGGTGTCAGCCTCGCGACCAAGCACTGGCTCTTATTGCATGTGGTGAATAGTACCGTAATAAGACTACATACCGAGAGTTTTCTGTGAGTTTTTTGCCACTGGTTATGTGAATCAAAATTATTTTGAGCGATTTTTTAAAAGAATATTGGGCAAAATTTCTGAATGAGCTTTTTCGAAGTTTTTAGCTAAATTTTTTTGACCTGAGTAGGTACATATGAGGAGACATGACAAGGACCCTATCTTTTACATACCGTAGTATACTACGTATGCAATGCACTCACCTCTCTCCATCACAGCAGTAATCTCATAGTCGTTTTTTTGGCCCCCCCCCCCCCTTCCTGAAGATATCACTAGGATTTTTGCTAGCCTGCAGTGCAGTATAAAACAGTCGAACCAATGGCAATTGCATCGTGATGGATGTGTTGTGTGCATGGGAGCACAAGGTACGTACTGTACTTTTTGGTACTAGCAGTCGGTAGGAGCGTATTTGTGTGTGCTGCAGGATAAGCAGTCACGGTTGGAGTCGATAATGGAGGGTCGATCGGGAAGGGAGAAATTTGTGCGTCTCCAACCCCAGAGGGCCACACGTGGGGCCAACACATAAGAACCTGGCGAAGAAGAAACA